>MU769566.1:3563-22551 GCA_026770625.1 Nicotiana glauca
AGAGAGATATGGGGGAAATGGGCTTAAGATCGAATTAAATGATACACTGACCCCCTGTGATTTCCGCTTCTGTGGAAGAAATTCCGCTTCTGTGGTTTTCGCTTCAGCGGACATAGGACCGCTTCTGCGAAAAATGGGCCAAAGAGACTGGGCCGCTTCTGCGGTCCAGAACTCGCTTTAGCGAGTCCGCATAAGCGGAAATAGAACCGCTTCTGCGGTTTGGTCCTACCGCTTCTGCGGTCTTGGGGTCCGCTTCTGCGGTTTCCCCTGGGCCTAGCCCCTTTCGCTTCCGCGATCACAGGACCGCTTCTGCGGTCCAAGAGCCGCATAAGCGGTTATGACAAAAGCAGCAGATGTTGCCCCTTTTCAATTTCTAGCTTCGCTCGAACCTCGACCATTTGACGCTCGGGGCTCCCGAGCCCCGCCCGAACATACCGACAAGTCTGAAATCACGAGGCGGACCTAGTCGAACCTTCGGAACATCCAAAACATTATTAAATCACAGAATGGGACCCAAAAACCAATTAATCAAATCTAATGAACCTCAAGTTCTTAATTTTCTACCAACGGGTCAAAACGCCCTTAAACTACCCGGATTGACGCCAAACTTTACGGGTAAGTCTTATATGATATTTCAGACTCGTACCAAGTGTCAGAATCGAAATCCGACCCCGATACCTATAAAAACAATAATTTCTTAGTTTATTTAATTCTTTGAAACTTAACAATTTTTACGAAAAATTCTATTACTCGGGCTAGGGACCTCGGAATTTGATTCCGGGCACACGACTAGGTCCCATATTTTTTTACGGACCCTTAGAAATTACCGGATTACGATTCCGGGTCGGTTTTCCCAAAATATTGACCGAAGTCAAACTTGGCCTTTTTTGAATATATGAAATGAAGCGAATGAGCTTATTCTTGCCCGAAATTCTTCTAACTTCCGAACCACCCGCCCTCGCAAGTCGTAATTCAGCTAAAGAAAATGCGGAAAGGATTATTTAAGGGAACGAGGTTCGATAATATAAAACGACCAGTCGGGTCGTTACACTATACGTACTTTTGTTAGATTGGGAGAATTACATGATGTATGTGTTATATTTGAAAAAGGGATAGTAAATATCTTTATACTCTTAAAATATTAACCGATTTATACCCTTAAGGATAAAATAGTGATCTTTAATAATTTACCAAAAAATTTATAAACTTTGAATTGGTAAATCACTACCCCGCAATTGCCAAGTTTGTAAGGGACTCTAACCTAAAGATCAATGTCCATTATCAAATTGTACGTATGTATTTGTTTTTGAGAGAAGCTTTTGAAGTATTCAATATATTGTAATACTATTCATGGAACTCCAACTATCTTTAGATGCTCTAAATTCACCATCAACTTAACGTAAATTTATTTTTATCTTTATTTTTATTGTAAAATATTTTAATTTCATGCTACTATACAATACACTATTTTAAGATGAAAGATAGAATCTGTAATTATCTGTCTTCTGTAGTTCAAGATAATGTAATCAAAGTGATATCTTTCTTTCAATTCATGTCTTCTTTATCCTGATTTTTTTTTTTTGCGTAAGTAACACATTATTTTAAGTCTTAGTTATTAATGTATTGCATTGTGGTTATATGTGAATAAAGATACAGATTTGCACTTTTGCAGTGATCTATTTATTATTATGATAAGATTAAAACTTCATTAGGAAATTTCGGTTGTTTATTCAAAAGATATTTTGTCTTTAAAATAAAATTCCGTGATGGATAAACTTGCCCGGTTGCTTGTTCTTCCAAGAATATTTTATGTCATCAAGATACAATTCCATGATATATGGATAAATAAAATTGTAATAGTTAAAAAATTTCTGATGTTAAATTTTATGGAATTCAAACATAGGAGTATGACCAAAAAGAAATTAGATGTAAAACTTATATCTTTACAAACAAATTAAAAGGCAACGTTTTTCTCATATTAATTTATGTTGTCTTTTGACCAAATAATCGTCTCTTCTATAGCACTGCACATAAAAACAAAGTAATATATATATATAATCAGTAGTGACACATGTTTATTTTCACATATACTCAATTTAATCAGTAGTCACGTAAGTTTATATTTATATACACTAAATTTGTTTAGAACAGATAACCAATAATTGTCTCTTCTAAAGATCTGAAAGTAAAATATACACAAAAATATATAATCAATAGCCATACATATTTATGTTCACATACATCCAATGGTCTTCAAAATTAATCCACTTCCCAAATTAATTGTACTTCTCCAACTAATTATATAAGTTTATATTTACGATCCAAAAAAAAGGATAATTTAGAATAAAACCAACTCAACCTACGATCATAGGAGATACCATAATCCAATTACATGATGAGCAATAAGACGGTAAGACGGTACAAGCGATTGAACCTCCTTTCTGTTTAGTATAAGGGTACCACTCCTTTTCTGTTACCAGAATTTTATCGTTAGTGAGTAAGTTTATGATTTTCACGAAATTAACCTTTAGAAAAAAGAATGAAGGTGTGTTGTTTATAATAGTCAGATGATGGGAACAAAATTAGAAGTTTTGCGCGTTGAATATATAAGCCAGAAGCACTTTGACAAATTTATGAGTTCAATTATAGTGAAATACAATTTACAGCCATTAACCTTTAACTACTACTCCAAAATAAACAACCATGTAAATTTTTACATCCAACAACCAATGTATAAGTTTTTTATTAAACCAAATATTCAAAGTACTACAAAATATTCATACTTGGTGTAATATAGGAAAGGGCAAAATTTGCAAACTATTATAACATATTGTAGAAACATATTACGAAGCGATAACGTGTCTAGATAAATTGCAAGGTCAAAGTTGATGGCATATTCAAAGACCAATATTTCTCCTCCTTCATATAGTAAAAAGCTAAGAGACAACACGAAGCAAATTTTCATGATTCAATCTATTAAGTCTTCTTATGTGCATGAAAGTCCTCTTTGTCCATTTTATCCATTTAATTAAGAAAAGTATAGTGATAAGAAAATGAATTAGCTAATAGTAGCAATCTTTTGTATCATAAGGGTGTGAGATTAATACTTTCCTGTTAATCAGTATATTCACAAATTTATGTTAATTATTACGCGCGTCTACTGTTACACGTGAGAGGCACGTACATAGAGACTAGTACTTATTAAAAGAACGAAGGCCTTAGCGAAATGTCGTTCGCCTATTTTATCCTTTAAAAATAGAGTTCATATTGGACAATATAGTCATTTAATTATTTTTCTAATATTTAGGACTTCTAAATTAACTAAATTTTTGCCTATTAAATATATTCTTATTTAAACTATATTATGTAGAAAATTTAATCCTAATATTTAGGACATCAAAGTTAATTAAATTTTACCTTTTATATATTTTAACTAATTGCTTATTCGAGAAGATTAAAAATCTTCCCAGCAAAAACAGAATGGTTTAGTGAGAGAAAAAAATGACTTAGATTTCAACTAGAATTAATCATAGAAGTCTAGAATTTTAAAAGTGCCAACCAAATTGAGTGCAACTTACATTTTTCTTTAACGTTAAAGTCCTTTTCATTTGTTTCTTTTCCTTTTGTTAATTTACAAACGAAAGGCCATAATTTTATACTTGCAGATTGCAACAAATATATTAATTTAACATTTAATTATAAATACGATTAGATTTCATATTTTAAATACATGAATTAATAATTAAATGAGATTCAACCAATAACATTTATGTACCTAATGGAATAATAATAAAAATATAATCGCAACTTTTATTACTACGAGTTATGTTTTTAACCTCAAAATATTTTAAAATTTATATGCACTTAATTAATAAGTTATAATAATTATTTTTAGCTACAAGCTATGTAATGAGTGAAAAGGGATACATATGCAAAATATATTTTTAAAAATTTATCTATTGTAAAAGCATGAAACTCTAACGTACTATGATTTTCACGTCAAACCCTAAACCCTATGTCAGTTAGCTGATCCTGTTTGTATTTTCTATGATGAACTTACGGACATTAGTTTTCCAACATCAGAACTCTTAAATCTTCAAGAGTTATGCGTTTTTGCTACAACTAAAAGGGGAGTATGAAAAAATAAAGGAAGTGTGATAATTTGTGAAATTGAAGTAATGAAATTATAAAACTTGACAAAATTAAAGTCGAATATATTGATTGAGGACTTTTATGGGCATATTTCCTTCCTTTATTGTATTAGCTAAAGAAGATCACTAATCATCATTTTCAGAAGCTATACCTTTTATTTTAACTTTTATTTTTAGAATTAACTCAAATATATTTTTAATATAATATTTATGTAAGTTATAAAAAAATTATATTCATTGAAAATAGATACACACAGGTGTATTCTAAGACTAGTAAAATTAAGGTTAAATACATACCCCTCCAACCTACCATGGACAAGACAGAAAGAGAAGCTTTTGATTTCATGAACGTGGAGACCTTCTCTCAGCTAACTCCCTTTATCCGACCATCACCCCCACCTGTTAAAGAAAAGCCCATTCGGCTTTTCGGCAAAGAATTCGGCGGTGGTAGTAATGCTACGACCACCACCTACATGTCCGAATCCATTGACAGTAACCCTTTTCATGACGAACCTGAAACAAATACTGTGAACCCTGCGAACTATGCTTATAAAGAAAGTCAGAGGAAATATGAATGTCAATATTGTTTTAAAAACTTCACAACTTCTCAAGCCTTAGGAGGCCATCAAAATGCACACAAGAGAGAACGCCAGGGTGCCAAACGAGCTCATCTTCAGTCTGCCTTAGCGCATGGTTAGATAATACTATCGTATCCTCCCTCCTTTTGAGTTTATGTTACCTAAATTTGAAAATAATTTTAACTTAAAATTTTCATTTTAGCCTTAATAACAAGCTTTTATAGTCACACAAATATGATATTTTGTTTAAGGTCACAACTAAACAAAAAATGGTATGACAGAAAATATTTCCTACAAAATGTTTTCACAAATACCAAACTATGTTCTCCCTCAAGAATATTGTTTTCCATTAAAAAGGGAAAAATAACCATTCTCCACTTACGTTTTTCTTGATAGTCCATTAGAAACAATTTTTAAATTTTGAGAGTATTGGATAGTGAGAGAAAGTCTTTTCTCTATAAAATATTTTCAGTCATAACAAACACACGCATAGTATTCATATTCATTCAGCATAGGATGGTAGCATCGTTTTTATATTGTGTTGTTACTTTAAATATAACGTTTATTTCTTATCGACAGAGTCAAGTATATATGGGATAATGAACCATCATCGCCTTGGTGAACCAGCAGCTCCTAGTACTACTCGTCATTCAACATGGAACAACATTAACAATAGTGCGAGGTTTTATGGAAACCATCATGTCAATAATGTTATTAGTCCTTATTCTCAAACTCCTATAAACAGAAATCCATTGGCATTTTGGCGGATTCCTCCAGCAGTTCATCAGAACTCTTCTTCTAACTTAGGGTTTCCTAATGATGATTTGAAGCCTTTTCCAATGGTTAAAAGCCCTAATTATGACAGCAGATTTGAATATGAACCTAAGGGAGGAGTTCAAGATCATTTGAGTTTAGATTTGCACTTGTAAGGATGGTGTAATCTTAATAATTTCTTCTTGGGAACTTGTGCTGTGAAAGGAAATGTGAAAATGATTTGAAGACTTTCTTCCTTGTATTTCACGCGTCTTCTCATTAAGTGTACAAGCTTAACATTATATACAGAAAGAATGTTTCTAGGGCTACAAATAATATTGCCAAGTGGCAATATCCCATTAGCTAGCATACATAAAGAAATGTAATGATGGAGCAAATGATTAAAATACAGAGGTATAGAGGAAATTAGTAAAATATAGAGTAACATGTTCTGTGTACTATTTTCCTAAGAGTGCTGGACAGGCAGACCCATAAGTGGGCTAGGGGTAAGCTGGCCCAATTCTTGGTGACCCACTATTTCTCATTTATGACCCAAGATTAGGCCCAAAATAGAGTGGCCTCATTTCATCTTCAGATCTGTTAATCAGATCATTTCAGCTGCATCGTCTTCATCGGCTTCAACACCCCCCCTCAAGTTGGAGGGGGTAGAAAACACACCCAACTTGCCCAAAAGACCACGATGAAGAGGTCCGGCGAGTGGTTTGGTGAAGAGATCTGCCAACTGGGCAGAGGATCGAACAAATGATAACGAAATCAACCCAGCTAGGTATTGGTCGCGCACAAAATGACAGTCGATTTCAACGTGCTTCGTCTGTTCGTGAAAAATTGGATTTTTTGCTATATGAATCGCTGCTTGGCTATCGGAGTGAAGAGTGACTGGAAGAGAAATAGGAATTGATAAATCCTCAAAAAGACGAACCAACCATGTAAGCTCTGCAACCACTCGCCGCATAGATCTATATTCTGCCTCGGCCGAACTGAGCGAGATGGAAATTTGTTTCTTGGATTTCCAAGAGATCGGAGAGGTACCAAGGGAAATGTAAAACCCACTTATCGACTTTCTCGAGTCCGGGCAGGTGGCCCAATCGGAGTCACAAAAAGCTAGGAGCTTGAAGGAGGAGGAAGCAGACATAAAAAGCCCAAGCCCAGGATCTTTGAGCAGATAGCGAAGCACACGAAGTGCTGCATCTAGGTGTGGTTGTAGAGGATCCTGCATGTACTGGCTGAGGTGCTGGACAGTGAAGGATAAGTCTGGGCGGGTGTGAGTGAGGTAGTTATGTTTGCCAATGAGATGACGATACAAGGTGGGATCCTTTACTGGTTCCCCTGTGTGAGTAGACAAACGAGTGTATGAATCGAGTGGAGAAGAAACAGGTGACAAATGGAGAGAATCAAATTCTTGGAGAAGGTCTAAAGTGAATTTGCGCTGAGAAAGGATGAGTCCATCAGTTTCCCGGATAACTTCCATTCCTAGAAAAAAATGTAAGTCCCCGAGATCTTTAATTTTGAATTCTTGATTGAGAAATTCTTTCAACGCATGTAGTTCTGCATTGTCATTTCCTGTCAAGAGTATATCATCCACATAGATAGCCACTATAGAAATGGAAGAATCTGACTTTTAAAGAACAGGGAATAGTCGTTGAATGAGTGAGTGAATCCCTTAAAATTCAAAGCAGTGGTAAGTTTAGCATACCACTGACGAGATGCTTATCGTAGCCCATAAATCGATTTCTTTAACTTGCACGCATGAGTAGGTGAAAGAGGTACAACCCCGGGTGGGAATTTCATGTACACTTCTTCATTTAGATCTCCATGTAGAAAAGCGTTATTCACATCAAGCTGGTATAAACCCCATCCTTTCTTTACTGCAGTGGCAAGTATGCATCTGATTGTGGTCATCTTCACCGCAGGTGAAAAAGTTTCATTGAAGTCTATTCCCTCTCTCTGGATGTCTCCTCTAATAACCAATCTTGCCTTTAGTCTTTCCACACTCCCATCTGAATGTTGTTTAACCTTATACACCCATTTGCATGGTAAAGCTTTCCTCCCAGGTGGTAATTTAACCACTTCCCAAGTCTTATTAAGTTCAAGTGCCTCAATCTCTTTGTTCATTGCTTCTTGCCACCCTGGGTGATGTGTTGCTTGTAAATAGTCCCTAGGTTATTGTATATTGGACAATGTTTTGAGCATATGTTGATTGGTAGAAGATAGTCCACTGAAAGATATACAAGTAGGTGTAACTGGTGTGAGAAAGCAAGAGTTGCTAACATCTGTGAGGTGGAGTGCATTACAGATATAATCCTTGAGATAAGATGGAGTTGTGTGTGGTCTGGTGGACTTTCTAATAAGAACATCCATCGTAGAATCAGAGTCCAAAGAAGAAAAAACTGGTGCAGATGTATTTGGTTGACCAGATGTTGCTGGAGAATCTGGAGAGAACCTAGAAGGAGAGATAGAGGGAGTAGGTGTACCGGAATTATTTGAAGAAATAGGGGAAGAACAGAAATCAATTGATGATTCAGTAGGCTCTTGGGAAGCTGTAGTGTGAGGTCTGATAGCAAAGGGTAAAGTTTTAGGAGTTTGGTTACTTGCAGAAACTTTAGCAGTGGGTAAAGACATCTCAGAAGAAGAATTAGACTTAATAGAAGCAAATGGAAAGAATTCTTCATGAAATACAACATCTCTAGAAATGAATGGCTTCAAATTCTTGAGGTTCAACACTTTGTAATCCTTCTTTCCATGAGGATAACCTAAGAACACACAAGGTGTAGCCCTTGGTTCAAACTTAGTTCTATGATTTGAGAGAGTAGAAGCAAAACACAAGCACCCAAAGCATCTAAGATTGGAGTATTTTGGCTTTCCTTTAAAAAGAACTTCATAAGGAGTCTTAAGCCTTAGGACACTTGAAGGAAATCTGTTGATCAAATAGGTTGCTGTAAGAAGGCAGTCACCCCAGTATGATATAGGTATGTGTGATTGGTATAACAAAGCTCTGGATGTCTCTAAAAGATGCTTGTGATTTCTCTCCACAACTCCATTTTGTTGTGGTGTGGACACACAAGTGGTTTGATGAATAATACCTTGTGACTCGAAAAATTCTGATTGAACTTTCCCACTTCCCAATTCAAAAGCATTATCTGTCCTTATAGTTTTCACCTTACTGTTAAACTATCTTTCTACCATAGCTATAAAACCCTTTAGAATAGTGAATGCATTGGATTTGTTGGTTAGTAGGTAGGTCCATGTGCCTCTACTGAAATCATCAACAATTGTAAGAAAATACTTGAATCCATCATATGTAGCAGTATTGTATGGTCCCCAGGTATCCACATGAATTAATTCAAACACTTTCTTGGTAGAAGTAGAACTAGAGGGAAAAGGAAGTTTGGACTGCCTTGCCATAGGACAAATAACACATGGAGTGGAGAATTTGGAACACTTGGATATAGAAACTGATGAAACATTTTTCATATTGCTAAAGGGCATATGACCTAATCTGTAGTGCCACAGCTTTTCTTTTACAATTGAATCAGAAAAACTAAAACATGAATGTAAACTATGATTGGAAACAGAATTCCTTCTTGGAATAAAAACTCTTCTAAAATTAGGTGAACTCTTAGACACTGGTGTTGTATGTCTGGATCTGAGAATGTAGAGGCCCCCTTCCTCTTTACCAATCTCCAATGGGCTCTTCAATGAAGGGCCCTGCAGAAGAAAACATGAAAAGGGGGTGAATAAAACATATTGCTTAAGTTGTCTGCACAGCTTGTGCACAGACAATAGATTATATTTAAAAGATGGAATGTAAAGAACATTTCGAAGAATCAGATTAGGCAAAAGAGAAACACTTCCTGAATGAGTGACTTTAACTCTGTAAGAGTTTGGGAGTTTTACCATGAGAGTTTTATCCAAGGTTTTTAAATCTGTAAAAAAATCTTTGTTGAAACACATATGTTCTGTTGCTCCACTATCCAATATCCAAGACTCATCATTGATTTGAATTAAACAGGCAATATCTTCAAATAAATTGGTCATACCAGCATAGCTCATATTTGCTTCAGCATCAGATGTTCCTGCACTACTTTGTCCCACTTTCATTTGATGAAGAAGCTGCAGTAGCTCAGCCACATTTTCCTTGGTGAGATTCTGAACTCTTGATGCACTTTCTGCTCCCTGTTCACTTTCCTCATTTGAAAGGAAAGCTTTGTTTGCCTGGGTACCTCCTTGAAACCTTTTCTCCCTTGTGAACTTGAAATCAGCTGGAAACCCATGAATTCTATAGCATTTTTGTATGCTATGTCCAGGTTTTTTGCAATAGGA
Organism: Nicotiana glauca; assembly: GCA_026770625.1. Classification (NCBI taxonomy): domain Eukaryota; kingdom Viridiplantae; phylum Streptophyta; class Magnoliopsida; order Solanales; family Solanaceae; genus Nicotiana; species Nicotiana glauca. Next base: position 13,387 of record MU769566.1, read on the forward strand.
ACAAATTCCTACATATTTCTTAGATTCAAAACTTGCTTTCTGCATCCTGTTCTCATTAAATTTTCTGAAGTTTCCTGGTGGGTTTGCAGCAATGAATGAGGCAGATTCCCCTGAGTATGTAGGGGTAGCATGTATCTCCCTCTGTTTCTCATCTTGAATCACAAGAGAGTATGCCTATCCAATGGAAGGTAAAGGTGATGACAATAAAATATTACTTCTTACCCCAATAAATATGTCATTTAGTCCCATTAGGAACTGTAGTAGTCTCTCATCTTGGTGTGCTTTTAAGCTTTTGACTTTTTCCCCACACTCACACTCACAAACACAAGCAGAAAATGTGTTAAGTGCATCTAGTTCATCCCATAGGCTCTTCATTTTAGTGAAGTAAGTTGATACACTTGAATTTCCTTGCACCATTGAATTTAATTCCTTTTGTAATTGGAACAACTTTGCTCCATTTGCCTGTCCAAACCTGTCTTCCAGATCACTCCATAAATCCTTTGCACTCTGTGAATAAAGCACACTCTCAGCTATCTCTTTAGACAATGAGTTGAGAAGCCATGAAAGTACCATATCATTACATCTACCCCAGGCCTGCTGGATTGCAGAATCAGCCTTAGGGATAACAAGAGTACCATCGATAAATCCCAGTTTGTTCTTTGCAGACAAGGCAATGATAACTGTCCTTCTCCAACCTCCATATTCTTTTCCATCAAAGATTGAGGACACAAGGTGCATCCCTGGATAGTCAGAAGGATGAAGGTAGTAAGGGTGGCTAGAATCAATCACTCCTGAAGCAATAGTAACAGTAGGTGCAAGAACATTGGTGGTGGTAGCAGCAGAAGCTAGAGTATCAGCAGACTCTGGTGAAGTACCCATACTAGACTGCTTGAGAGAATAAGAAGAGTGAGGAGAAAAAAAGACTGATTTATGACTGAGAAAGCAGGGAATGATAGCAAAATTAAACCTGCTCTGATACCATGAAAGGAAATGTGAAAATGATTTGAAGACTTTCTTCCTTGTATTTCACGCGTCTTCTCATTAAGTGTACAAGCTTAACATTATATACAGAAGAAATGTTTCTAGGGCTACAAATAATATTGCCAAGTGGCAATATCCCATTAGCTAGCATACATAAAGAAATGTAATGATGGAGCAAATGATTAAAATACAGAGGTATGGAGAAAATTAGTAAAATATAGAGTAACATGTGCTGTGTACTATTTTCCTAAGAGTGCTGGACAGGCAGACCCATAAGTGGGCTAGGGGTAAGCTGGCCCAATTCTTGGTGACCCACTATTTCTCATTTATGACCCAAGATTAGGCCCAAAATAGAGTGGCCTCATTTCATCTTCAGATCTGTTAATCAGATCATTTCAGCTGCATCGTCTTCATCGGCTTCAACATGCTGAAGAATTACCTTAATAATGATGTTTCCTCCTAGGATTTAACTATTGATAGTGTAAAGAGTTTTTACACTATTCGTGTAATTTAAACAATTACAGTTGATTGTGTGCATTATTTTTATTACTAATTACATTTATTTGGACAGTTAATTACTTACATAGTATTCCTTTATTTGATGTAATAACGTAATAATTCTTTTACTGTACCAACAGATAGAAGCATGAAAATATGTTGTTCTTTCCTTTATGAAATAGGAAAACCAATTATGGTAAGAAAATTTAGACAAACACCTAACACTAACGCCACTCCTTGTACGCACAAGGATTAGAGGAAGATGTTATGGATAAAGGAGAAGGAGGTTACATAAATTGGATACTGGAATTGTCGAAGTAGTTTATGTGTAGTAGAGAAGACATCTTTGCTCTTTCAATAACTCAAAAATAGTATGGATACTGAAAACTTGTGGCTAGGGGTGTTCATTAAAACCAAAAAAATCAAATCAAAGCGAAAACCAAACCAAGTTGACCAAAAAAAATCGATACTTTTTTTTTTTGGTTTGGTTATGATTTTGAATTTTAAAAATCGATTAAATTTGGTTTGGTTTTGGTTTAATCTAAAAATAATCGAAAAAACCCGAATCAAATCGATTATAGATGTAGTTATTTTAAATTTAGTATTACACCTACGTGTGTGTGTGTGTGTATTTTTGTACAAAGTTTCTAAAATTTTATGGTACATGTTAATCGTTTGCACTTTTAGTACAGTTATTTGCCTTTGCATTCTAGTTTGGTTGGTAGTTTTCTTTTGCTAAGTATAAGAATCCATTTTATGTTAAAAATAATATATTTTTAATTGGGTCATTAAATTATCTATCACCATTTGATTCAATTATCATCAATATATCTTGATAAATGATAGATTTCTCAAAGGACAATTGATTTGATAATGTTATGTTGAAAATGTAGTTGCTAGAATATGTGTTTGGTAGTATGTCTCATATTTAAGAAAAAAATCGATAAATGACCGAAAAAACCAAAAAACCCGACAAAACCTGACATAAATCGAATCGAGAAAAACCCGATTTGATTGGTTTGATTTGGTTCTAATATTTGAAAAATCGATTTACTTGGGTCGGTTTCATTTTAAAGAATAATCGATCCAAATCGAACCTGAACACACCTACTTGTGACAATACTTAAGATCACAAGTTTCAAAAGTCTTTTTATTTTTTAAACTCTATGTATGCAAACAAATTATGTTACATAAATTAAAATGGAGAGAGTACTAGAAACATGTGATTCTGCTTGAATTGTCCGTTGGACGTTGTCTAACATGATCCTGGACATATCTTTGTGCCTTACATCTTAACCGAGAAAGTCCAAACGATACTATAAATAGAGATACAAGTGTGTCTGCATGTTAAATTTCTGAAACTAGCATCCCATGAAGGACGACCCTACAAAAAATTATGAAGTGCCAAGTAATAAGATTTCTTTTTCGCCTCACTTTCTCTCCTTTCTCTGACAGTGAATGTGGTACTATATTTACTCACATGAAATTAAAATGGTATTCCCTATGTTCGAGTTTATTTATGTGAACCTATTTCCTTTTTGGTCAGTTCCAAAAAGAATGAACTCTTTCTAAATTTGGTAACAATTTAGCATAAAGTTACAATTATACCCTTAATGAGAAGCTTTTATAACCACACAAATACTCTGCCCCCATTTGGATTTGTTTAGGACCACAAATTCCAAAAGTTTTCACCTTTTTCTTAAACTTCGTGCCCAATCAAACAGGTTCACATAAATTGGAACGGAGGGAGTATAAAATTGTCTACATGTAACTTATAGATCACAGTTTCAAGCTATGTACTATTAATCCTTGCATCAAGGTAGGTTGCGCCCGTAGAAATTCAATCATACATCTTGCTCACAGTAAGATTCAGAGCTGATAAACACAAGAAGTATGAAGATATGTTATAGTCAGAAAGATGAAGATGAAGACGAGAGGAAGAGAGAAAGAGAAACAGAACTATGATCGAGTAAGACTAAAGGGAGTTTTCTTCATTGTGTTGTTTCTGAGTATAGATACATGTATATATATAGAGAGAATCTAATAAATACAGCAACTCTAAGAGCACTACTACTAACTGCAACTGTGTAACTAATTTTTCAACTAACTTAACTAACTTCCATTATACTTGATACTCTCTCTCAAGCTAGGTGGAGTAAAGATGTTAAATAATCCTAGCTTGGACCTGAGATACATGTGTTGAACTTTGTTAATCCTTTTGTAAGTATGTTAGTTGGTTGTTAGTGGTGCTGATGTATTTTGTCTTCACAAGTCACTATTGTATTTTCTCTCTTATGAATGGTAGTCCATCTCAATATGTTTTGTTCTTTCGTGGACGACTGGATTAGTTGCGATTTGAATTGAAGCTTTGCTGTCACTGTAAATAGTTATAGGAAGTTCAACCTTGAAGCCAATTTCTTTAAGCATTCCTAATAATCATGTCAATTCTGCTACTGCTGAGGCCATGCTCCGGTATTCAGATTCAGCAGAGCTTCTTGAATTGTGGTTTGCTTCTTTGATTTCCAAGACACAGTTAACTCCCCAATCTTCACTAGAAAACCAGTGACAGATTTTCTTATTTGTGGATATGCTGTCCAGTCAGGATCACAAAATGCTGTATTTTGCCTTGTGGTTTATTGGATAGAAGTACACCTAGGCTAGGCTCATTCTTAATATACTTGATTATTTTTTGAGCTGCTTCCTTGTGTGATCTTTTTGGTGGCTACAGATATTGACTTAAGTTATGCACACTGAAGGCTATGTCAGGCCTTGTGATTGTGAGATATAATAGTTTTCCAATATGTCATTGATATGGTCCTTGGTCAGGTAAGACTTCATCCTCTGTGAGTGAAGTTGGTGAGAGATGTTCATCATATTCCCTGGTTGTGAGTTTTAGGTTGTTGTCCATATGTGGACATATTGGTTTTGCAGCTGAGAGTTCAAGTTCAGATACTAGTTCTAATGCATATTTTCTTTGATGCATTAAGATTCCTTTTTCTGATCTTGTATCAATCCTTAAAAAATATTTTAGTTCATCCAATCTTTCATGCATCTTGAAGGCTTTCTATAATACGTTTTTGGTGTCTTCTATGAGATCTAACCTGTCACCTGATATTAGCATATCATCAACATAGATAAGAACCACGGTATGCCTTTGCTTGTTCTCTTAATCAAAAGAGAATGATCAAATTGACTCTGAGTGAACTGAAAACTCAACAGAGCTTTTGTCAAGATTGCATTCCATTTCCTTGGTGCCTGCTTTTAATCCATAGAGGGATTTTACGAGTCTACACACTTTAGTCTCGCTATGACTCTGAAATCCCTATGGCAATTCATGTAAATCTCATTAGTAAGGTCTCCTTGTAAGAAGGCATTATACACGTCTATTTGGTGTATATGCCAACTTCTTGCAACTGCTATAGATAGAATTGATCTAATTGTCACAATCTTAACTAATTGAGATATAGTCTCCTGGTAGTCTATACCTTCTTGTTGACTGTAGATTTTAGCTACTAGTATTGCTTTAAGTCTTTCTACTTCTCCTGTTGCCTTGTATTTGACCTTTTATATCCATTTGCAGGCAATTGGCTTCTTTCCTTCTGGTAGATTTACTACCTCCCATGTATTATTTTCCTGTAAAACATTAATCTCTACTTGCATAGCTTCAATCCTTGCTGGAACTTGAGTTGCCTCGGTATAAGACTGAGGTTCTGTGATAGATGAGAAAGCTAAAAGAAAGGCATTGTATTTTGGTGATATCTAGTCATAAAAAATGAAGTCTAAGATTGGATAGTTAGCTTTGTTGTGTAAGTTGAGTGATTCGAAATCCTTTTTCCATATAGGTAGCCTTGAAGTTCTTGTAGATTTTCTGGTAGGTTCCATTCATGGTATTTATCTTGGCACAAGTTGAGTATTCATCTGTTGAATTGTAGGTGCCCCGGTGACATGTAACATAGTTTGTGTATCTGCATTAGTCTGAGATTGTAAGGTAGGTTGTGTTTCTGGAGTAATCTGAACTAAAGTCATTGATAAAGTGGTATTTTGTTGTTGTTGTGTTGGCTTATTATTTCTGCTCGACCCCTGATAACTGCTAGAGGTATGTAGTTCCAAAACTTGTGTGTTGAGTTCATCTCCTTGTGATATTTCTGACATACTGTTAGTAAATATTGGACTCTCAATAGTATTCCATTTGAATAGAAACTTATCTTCTCTGAAACTAACATCCCTGCTGACAAAGAAACACTTTTTATTAATATCATATAGTACATAGCCTTTTTGTACTTGTGAGTATCCCATTAGGACAGTCGTTCTTGTTCTCGATTGAAGCTTATCAGTTTCAGCAATGTTCTTAGCACATCACAGACATCCCATTACTCTTAGATGGCTATGAAAAGGTTTTCTGCTCTACATTTTTTCATAAAGAGACATTTTAATCACAGATGATGGTAATCTATTAATCAAATATACAGCAGTTTGAACACAATGTACCTAGAATTTCAGAGGTTGCTTGAAATCTAATTGCTCTTGTTATTTATAGAATATGTCTGTATTTTTTTTCTGCTATGACATTTTGCTTAGGTCTATAGGCACAAGATATTTGGTGTATTATTCCTAATTGTTTGAATATATTGTTACAAACTTCATTAAGAAACTCAGTACCATTGTCTAATCTAACAATTTTAACCATAGTATTGGATTGAGTTTAGACATATTTTGGAAAGAATGGAATGATAGTATAGGCATCAGATTTTAATTTTAGCAAGTAAACCCATGTCATTCTAGTGTAATCATCTGATATGGTTAGAAAGTATTTATTTTCATCAAGAGTTTAAACTTTGTAAGGTCCCCATACATCCATGTGAACAAGATCAAACTTAGCAATGCTTCTATTTAAGCTAGTAGGAAAAGGCAGTCTACATTGTTTTGCACCTATAAATTTTGTGAGAGTTTCTACTATAATTTGACTACTAGCAGGTAGAATTTTATTTAAAGTTGTACTGGATACATGGCAAATCTCATAGACATAGTTTTATTTCTTCTGTACCGACAATAGTAGCTTCATGCACATTTAACCTTGTTTCTCCAAGTTTTCCAATTGACTTGTTTAATAGCGGGTATAAGCCATCATACTCCTTACCAATCTCCTTCATCTTGCCACTACAAAGATCATGAAATATACGGAAGTTAGGATAGAAAGCAGATACACAATTCAATTGTTTTGTTGCTTGTGATACTGACATAAGATTATATTTGAATTGAGGCAGTAAAAACACATTAGTTAGAGTACTGTTATCATAAATTATGATTGAACCAATATGAGTTACTCGCGATACCTCACCGGCCAGTTGGTAACTGCACATTTTTTGTGTTTGTACTTTTTAGCAAGGAGACTTTATTTAGCATGCTTAACCATGTGGTTTGTGGCACCAGTGTCATTGATCCAATCCCTAATAACTTTGGATACTAGCATGGACTTACTACTACTAATACCTGTTTCTGTACCTGCTATATTGGCTAAAGAGCAAGTGTGGGAATTTGTACTTTGTTGATGATTTTGATTCAGGATTTGAACAATCTGTTCATATTGAGACTGAGTGAAGGCACATACTACAGTTTGAGTTACTTGCCCTGGGAACTGGTTCATTTGAGCCATTTTACAGGAGTGTCTGTGTAGTGAACTCTGCTAGCTTTGTTATTTCCTTGATTATCCAGATGTATATATCAGCTGTTCATTGCTTCTTCTGAGAACACATTGTAAGCAGTAGATGACCCTCCAGGTCCTTCTTTCCTTTTGAACTTAGACTTTTGAGGATATCCTTTAAGTTTATAGCAATTCTCTTCGGTTTAATTTCTCATTTCGCAGTGATCACAATACAGATTGTTGGTTTTCCTGAACTTCTGATTTTGATTGTTTTAGAATACATAGTAGTAGGATTAAGTTTGGGCATAGTACCCAATATCCCAACTGAGTTAGAGGCTGCCCCTATAGCCATTTGAGATTTATCACTGACTATCATAGCGTACGCTTGATTCACTGAATGTAGTGGTGTCATAAGAAGAATTTGCCTCGAGCTTATAGATAGCTATCATTTAGCCCCATCAGAAATTGGTACAGCTTCTATCGTTGGAGATAGACAACAAATTCCCTTGACTTATCATATTTGCATCCAGGTAGTGGCACTAAAGCCTCTAATTCGACCCACAACTCTTTTAACTCTGTGAAGTAAGCTGCCACAGAAGCTGTTCCTTGGATTAGTCTAACAATTTCTTGATGTAGACTAAAGGACCTTGATCCATCCACCTTATTGAATCTTTCTTTCAGATCTTCCCAAACATCTTGAGCACTATCAGCATACACCATTCCTCCCAACAAATTACTCGATACAGTATTCATTATCCAAGATTGGACTATGGCATTACACCTTTCCTACTGGTACCAGAATTCCTCCCTAAAGTTTTCTTTCTTCCAAGAACCATCAACCAATCCCAACTTGTTTCTTCCTAGTGGAGCTATTCTCATATATTTGCTCCATAGAGAGTAATTTTCTACTCCAGTCAATTGTAAAGAGATAAGGTAAATGCCACATACATCTATTGAATGCAGATACAGTGGATGATTATGATCCATGACTAGTATGATTCCTGGTATAGGCTGAGTTCCATTTGCATCAACATGAATCATAGGTGGTGTGGTTCTAGTTGTAGTTCCTAGATTTTTTTGAGTTGTTGATTGTCATGTTTGAAAGATTAATCTGTTATTTAGAATTTCAATTACCAGCAACACTTTCTTTGATATGTGTTTCTAGATTGCAAATTCTCATAACTCTGCGAGACTTCGAAGAAACGAATTTGACAGAATTGGAGAATTTCAAGAACTATAGATCTTGTAGAAGTAATTGGATTCTACTGCTCTTATACCATGTAAAAATTTAACCATACATCTTGCTCACAGTAATATTCAGAGCTAATAAACACAAGAAGAACGAAGATTAAAGAATGTAATAGTTAGAGAAAGAAGAAGATGAAGACGGGAGGAAGAGAGAAAGAGAAACAGAACTATGATCGAGTAAGAATAAAGGGAGTTTTCTTCATTGTGTTGTTTCTGAGTATAGATACACACACACACACACACACACACACATATATATATATATATATATATATATATATATATATATATATATATATATATCATTTACAACTCCAACTTTATTTTAAAAATTAAACTTTCTCTTTAGTAGGAGGAAGAATGGTAAGTGTGAACATTTGTGAGGAAAATCCTTCTAAAGCAATCATGGAGATCACAATGAAGCATAGCTTTCGCGAGGAAAACTTGGTAGCACACCAGTTGACAAAAGAAGATCTAATGACTCCTAATTATAATAAATCTTGTTATTTTATTTTACCACCTACCTTTGCAATGGATGGCTATTGCAAGGATCAAAATGGTCATATGTATGTTAGATCTGTTGTATGAATGTGTAGTAACCTAGCTGCAATAGGCAATGATAGTGCCATAGAAGGCATTTCTCTAGCATGTACTAAAGACAATGCTATGGGTTTAGTATCCTAGCTTGTTACTTTTATTATTATTATTAATATAAGTACCTTTACCCTTCAAAAAAAAAGATTATAGAAAAGGTTTATTTTTCCCTTTTCTTTTTTCTTGGGGGAGGGGGGGGGGGG
>MU769566.1:22632-42121 GCA_026770625.1 Nicotiana glauca
AGAGAGAGAGAGAGAGAGAGAGAGAGAGAGAGAGAGAGAGGGAATCTAATAACTACAGCAGCTCTAAGAGCATTGCTACTAACTGTAACTGTGTAACTAATTCTGTAACTAATTTCTCAACTAACTTAAATAACTTCCATTATACTCAATAGCGCTTACTTTAGGTGTGACTTTTCCCTGAATCTTGTGTAAACATAGGATACATCATGCACGGGACTGCCCTTCTATACTTTTAATTTGTCCAATTCGGTCGTGAAGCATTGACATTACAATAATGTATCTTATGGACCTATGGTTATGTCTTGATACTAACAGTACAAGAAATGTCCAATATAACATTTTAGGTTTCCTCAGAATAGCAATATATTTGAGACAATGTATAAGTGCCCATTTCGTTGTATGAGTGCAAGCCTACCTCTATTTCCACTGTGTTCTTTCCTCAGTTATATCTTTGAAGGTTTTGATCTAAGTTGCTTGGACACGGGTGCTGGTGTCCAAATAGGGTGCGGATCTAAACGTCGGATCTTTTGATATGTAAATTACACGATTTGGGGATGTGAATCCTAGTAGCTATATAGCTACGAGGATCCATGTAATGACCCGGCCGGTTGTTTTTAGAATTTACGCCCCGATCCCCTATTAATTGTTTCCCCTAAGTTCCTTTCTGCTATTTGGTTTGCTGGGACGTTTGGTATTAGGATTCGGAGTATTTTGGGACACTTAGTCCCTAAATGAGAGCTTAATAGTTGAAAAATGGTCCGTATTCGGAGCGTGAGAAGACGACCTCAGAATGAAAATCCGATGGTTCAGTTAGCTCCATTAGGTGATTTCGGGGTTGGGAGCGTATTTGGAATGTAATTTGGAGGTCCGTAGCTCATTTAGGCTTGAAATGCCGAAGTTTGAATTTTTGATCCGAGGGTCGGTTTGGAATTCTGGAAGTTGTTGTAGCTTCGTCATGTTATTTTGGATGTGCGTGCAAAATTTTAGCTCATTCGGACAAGGTTTGGATAGGTTTTTGATCGAAAGTGTGTTTGGTTAGAAATTGAAGTTCTTAGGCTTGAATCTTTGATTTAATCTGGATTCCGGTGTTGTTTTAAGTGTTTTAAGAATTGGTGCAAGTTTGAATGAGGTATTATGTGGTATTGGTACTTTTGGTTGGGGTCCCGGGGGTCTCGGGATGAATTCGGATGGCTAAACGGAGAATTTTTGGACTTATGAAGATTTTTGGCCTACTGCTTCTGGTATTTTCGCTTCTGCGGTTTTAGAGCCGCAGAAGCGGAGCCGCTTAAGCGGTCAGGCAGCCGCAGAAGCGGAAGTGGCATTTGGCCAGTAATCGCAGAAGCGGAGATGTGCTCCGTAGAAGCGATGGGAAGACCGCATAAGCGGTTTTGGCGCCATATTAGGAGAACCACAGAAGCGGTACTTTCCCGTGTAAGCGGAACCGCAGAAGCGGTCCTTTTTCCGCGTAAGCGGAACCGTAGGTGCAATTTTTAGTGCACAAAAGCGGACCCTGGCATTCTAAGTTCGACCGCAAAAGCAATCATTCCCACCGCAAAAGCGGGACCGCAGAAGCGGTCCCTGAACCGCAGAAGCAGAAAATGGTCTGGGCAGAATGTTTAAGTTATGGAAATGGGACTTCGTTCCCATTTCCCATTTTTAACGATTTGGAGCTCGGTTTGGGCGATGTTTGGACAGATTTTCTTGAAAAACAAAGGGGTAAGTGTTCTTAACTCAATTTTGGTTATATAACTCGAATCTATTACATGTTTTGGTGCTTAATCTGAGAATTTTGTTGAAAGGGGTAGAAAACCCTCTTGGATAGAATCACTGATTTGAAGGACGAAATGATATGGGAATTTTATAAATTTGGTATTGTTAGACTCGTGAGAGTGCGAGGTTTCTGGAAATGTAAATTTTACCCGGTTCCGAGATGCGGGCCTGAGGGGTATTTTGGTCATTTTATATAATTTTGCGTATTAGCTTAGAATTTAATTGTAGAATAGATTAATTGAATTATTATTTACAAATTGCAATTTAATTGAATAGATTTGAGCCATTTGGAGTCGAATACTCGTGGCAAGAAGGTGATTTTGGATTGAATTTTGAGCCGATTCGAGGTAAGTGGCTTGTCTAACCTTGTGTGGGGGACTTTGTCCCTTAGGATGTGATATTTGGTAATTGAATGCCTTGTGCGTGAGGTGACGAGCGCGTACTTGAGCTAATTATTGAAAACCCAGATTTTTTTTTTACTTAAATACTTGATTTGGATTTTCTTTCATAATTGCCTTACTTTACTTGCTATTATAGCATGTGCTAGCGTAGAAGGGAATGTTTAATTGACCCAAGTTGACTTTTTGTTGAATTGTCTTAAATGTGATTACGTGGAGTATGTTAGACCATTATTGTTTGTTGCTTTGTATTGTTGTACTTCCATTTCTGAATATTTCTCTGATGTTGGTTGCGCATTTACTTTGGGACTACTGGTTCAATTCCCGGGAGCTCCCCCTTGTTTGTTTACTTTGGGACAACAGGTTCAATTCCCGGGAGATCCCCCTGCACTTTTATTTTGGGACTACGGGTTCAATTCCCGGGAGATCCTCCAGTAATTGATATGATGGACTACGGGTTCAATTCCCGGGAGATCCTCCAGTAATTGATGTGATGGACTACGGGTTCAATTCCCGGGATATCCTCCAGTAATTGATATGATGGACTATGGGTTCGATTCCCGGAAGATCCACTAGACAGTTGAGGAAAAAAGGGCTACAGGACGGTATCCTGGGAGACCCTCATTGTTATCTTGATATTGATCTGTATTTACTCTGTGTTTACTCTGTTCTTGTAGTTGTCATTTCTTCGTTGACCTGCTTTACTTCACTGCTGTACTTATTATTTATGTCAGATTATTAGACTGTTGATCATTATTTTTGTTATATTTGTCTCAGTAGGGCCCTGACCTTTCCTCGTCACTACCCAACCCGAGGTTAGGCTTGGCACTTACTGAGTACTGCCGTGGTGTACTCATGCCCTTCCTGCACATGTTTTTCATGTGCAGATCTAGTTATTTCTGGTCGAGCGCATTATCAGTGATCCAGGCGCTATATTCGGAGACTTGAGGTACATCTGCCGCGTCCGCAGACCGAAGAGTCTCCTTCTACTCTATCTTGTAGTTAGCAGTTTCATTTCATGTATTCAGTTGTTGTAGACATTTCCGGATATTAGAGCTGTATCTTATGATTCTCTTAGCCTGTGTTGCCCGTGGGTTTCCGGGTCTTTGGGATAGTTTCAAAATGCTAGGTGTTAAAGTGTATGTGCCAGGAGGCAATTATATATATTATTCCTATTATTTAAGTTTTGATTATAAATTCCGCAAATGTTATTACTTCCGCAAGGTGTTAGGCTTACCTGGTCACGAAGACTAGGTGCCGTCATGACGTGTTCACAATTGCTGAACTAGGTTCGTGACAAGTTGGTATCAGAGCTCTAGGTTCATAGGATTCACGGGACACAAGCCAGTTTATTAGAGTCTCGCTGATTGGTACAAAGACGTCTTTACTTATCTACGAGAGGCTATATAACCGTTAGGAAAATTCCACTTCATTTCATTCCTTATCATGCGTCATTTATTCAGTTGGAGCCTATATCACATGTTCTTTTGCATCCACTCGTGTATTGAAATTGTGCACTCGGTATCAAGTATGCGCCGACGGTTCGTGATGCTACAGAGGGATTGTAAGGGAGCCAAGAATTTACTCAACCATTATTACCGCGTGTCATCCATATCGATAATGCAAAAGTATTGAGAGATCCATTCAATTGTGCACATGGGGGTGCACTGGGTTCTGACATTCGGTTGATAATTACAGTCTTGAGAAGGTTTACTTAACTGCCTAATCGTCGCAGTAATGGTAGAGTCAAGAGGTGGATGTAGATCTAAAGATAGTTGGTGGTAATAAAGACTATATGGTTCATATGAGATGTCTATTTAGCGAAGGGTACAACTAGCAACCGAGATACTGGGGGAAGTGAGTTTAACTGTCCTAAGAAGTACATGTACCAAACGAATGTCTTGAGTTGTTTTATGATGATGACGTACAAGCGATAAAGGTTAGTATCGTGGATTATCAGGATGTATCTTATGGCTTTGTGCCAAGTGAAAGGAGTTCATTATCAACGATCAACTTGTAGGTCATGTGTCATATCAGATTTGGCCTGCGATGTATTTATGTAGTATTCAAAGATTCTCTGAAACTTGCATACGAGTAAGAACTGAGATTTATATGGGATGATGTTGGGACCTTCGATGTTCCTATGTCCATAAAAACTCTATATTTCAGTATCAACAGGAAAATGGAAACGATTTCAGAATACTCATAGTGCTCCAGTTAATCAGGGCACTCTCATGGGGCAGTCATCTTTTAATGCACCATTGGTATGGAATTCCTTCAATGGTTATTCGAGTTATCCGGCACAGACTCGGTATGAGCAGCCGAACTGCAGATGGGTTGTTATGAATGTGATGATACTAGAAAACATCATGAGAAATTGTCCCAGCCTCGGGAGAAATCTATTTCATCAAGACACACAGTCAACACACTCCATTATAATTACTAATTTACATACGCTACAAGTTAGAGATGGAGAACGAATGGGTAGATGGAGCCTAAGAGGTGGATGCCCGACCCATTGATATAATTACTATAGTGTGGCTGAGGCCACTACACCGGATGGTGTCATTACATGTACAATGATGATTGTTATAAAAAGATATTTTTCCCTTAACTTGATTTGGTTCTGAAAATTGAGGCGAGTCCTTTTAATGTGCTCCACTCATGAGTGAGATTTGTAATCCTGAGATCTACTCATGTGAATACTCACGTTGGGATATTATATGGAGATAGCTATCCCTATCATTATGTGTTGGTTATTAAAAATATCTATGAGGCTAAAAGTGAATTTTTATTACTTACTACAATGGGTTTTGATGTGATTTCAGGATAATTAATTTCAATTGTCAATTATATACCCTATCGGTATGAGGGTTCATTATATGTTGTGATTCTCTTTGACAAAAATTATTGAAAAGAGGAAGAAAGAAAATGAAAAATTTCAGTTGGCACAATGTGCAAATACTTGTGGTTCATAGTTGAGGATGAGATCCTCAAATTTTTATATAATGTGAAATATTTTGAACTGAGCTAGAAGTTGCGGTGGATGTTAAATAAGGACAAGGTCCTGGCGGTGAAAAGTTTATGTGTTTAAAAATTCTCATTTTATGAAATAAAAAAAATTATACTATATTTTAAATGGGAATCATTCCTGTTAGGCTTATTTGAGAATTCTTGTGTATTTTCTGTTCATATTCAGTCATTTTGTGTTGTAAACATTGAGTTTAAACCTACGAGATGGGCGCCCAGGTGGCGTTAAATATGACTCGTTAATTCGGGTAAGTAATTTTGAGATATTGATGCCTCGTTGTGAGTAAAACGGAGGTCTGAAATGAGATGTTTGTTAACATAGGGTTAATTGGCAAGATTGTGATTTATGAACAACTATTATGGCCAGAGACGAGGTTTTGGGCATACAGATGATGTGTTTCATGTCCAGATATCATTATGATAATGTGATGCTTGTAATGCAGAGATTAGTATTATTGATATATACATTGTGGTGTTTCATTGGGTTATGGATGTATTGTTAGGAGTTGTTTGGGTGTTACTCTGGCAGGTGGATACTTACAGGGGAGGCTCTGCCGAAATTTCTAAAGAATGTGGGAGTTAAAAAAATTTGAGACATTTAGATGTGCGATTAAAGGGATAAGTTACATTATGTATTTGAGAATGAATGACCCTAAGTGTGGGAGAATGTAACATCACGGAGAAAATAATTTCGAAGTAATTAAGCGCTATTAAAGGTTGAAGTATGTTGAAATGAGACTAATGCAGTGTGACAATGTGGAATTCAGGCCCTATAATGAATGTTAGATGTTGAAGTTTGGGTATTTTCTTTAGGTTATAGACTAAGGATGAGGTGAAACCTTCAGTTAAGTTGAAGGATCAGTTATAGGAATTTTCTTAAGAAGGATTTTATTCGGCCTAGTGTATCACTTGGGGTGCTCCTGTCTTGTTTATAAAGAAGAATGATGGTTCCATGCATGTGTGTATCGATTATATCCAGTTGAACAAGGCTACAATGAAGGACCGTTATCCTTTGCCTCGTATTGATAATCTGTTTGACTAGCTTCAGGGCGTACGAGTATTCTCTAAGATTGACTTGCGCTCAGGTTACCATCAGTTGAGGGTTCGGGAGCCAAATGTCCCGAAGACTGCTTTTATGACTCGATATGATTATTACGAGTTCCTTGTATGTCATTTGGGCTGACCAATGTCCCAACATCTTTTATGCATTGATGCACAGTGTATTTCGGCCATATCTTGACTCCTTTGTCATTGCCCTTATTGATGACATTCTGATATATTCCCAGAGTCGGGAAGATCATAAGTAGCGCATGGGGACATTGCTTCAGACTCTGAGAGAAAAGAAATTATATGCAAAGTTTTCAAAATGTGAGTTCTGGTTGTATTTTGTGGCATTCTTAGGCCACGTGGTATCAAGTGAGGGTATTCGGGCGGATCTGAAGGAGGTAGAAGCAGTGCAGAGTTGGCCCAGACTATCTTCAGCTATAGAGATCCGAAATTTCCTTGGCTTGGCGGGTTACTATCACCGTTTTATGGAGGGGTTTCATCTATTGCAGCCCCTATGACCAGACTGACCCAGAAGGGTGATCCGTTCCAGTGGACGGAAGAGTGTGGGGCGAGCTTTCAGAAGCTCAAGACAGCTTTGACTACAACCCAGTTTTGATATTTCCCGCATGTTCTGTCTATTATGATGCCTCGAGGATTGGCTTGGAGCGGTATTAATATAGGACGGTAGGGTGATTTCCTACGCGTCCAGACAGTTGAAGGTAAATAAGAGGAATTATCCTGTTCACGATCTTGAGTTAGCTGCTGCTACTCACGGCTTAAAGGTCTGGCATCATTATTTGTACAGTGTGCCTTGTGAGATTTATAATGACCATCGGAGTTTTCAACACTTGTTCAAGCAAAAGGATCTAATTATGCATTAGAGGAGGTGGTTAGAGTTGTTGAAGGGTTATGATATTACTATTCTATATCACCCGGGCAAGGCCAAGGTTGTGGCCGATGCCTTGAGTCGCCGAGCGAAGAGTTTGGGCAGTTTGGCATATTTTACCAGCATCAAGAGGCCTATGGCGATGGATGTTCAGGCCTTTGCCAGCCAGTTGTGACGTTGGATTATTGGCACAAACTTGGTTCAGAATGTTTTGGAAAAGTTTAAAGTGATTAAGGATAGACTCTATATAGCCTCGTCAGGACGGAAGAGTTATGCGGAACGAAGAGATCATGATGGTTCCGATATGGTTGGAGAGAAGGTTCTGATTCGTATTTCGCCTATGAAGGGCATTACGAGATTTGGGAAGAAAGGGAAGTTGAGTTTGAGGTTTATTGGCCCTTTAGAAATATTAAGGCATGTTGGGAGGTCACTATGAGCTTGCCTTACCTCCTAGCTTAGCAAGAGTTCATTTGATATTTTATGTTTCGATGCTCCAGAGGTATCACTGTGACCTGTCGCACGTGTTGGATTTCAGCTCAGTTAAGTTGGACAAGGATTTATCTTATGTTGAGGAGCCAGTGGTTATATTGGATAGACAGATCAGAAAGTTGAGGTCAAAGAGCATTGCTTCAGTAAAGGTTCATTGGCGGGGTCAGTTAGCCGAGGAGGCGACTTGGGAGACCGATCGGGATATGCGCAGCCTATACCCTCATCTTTTCACTACTTCAGGTATGTTCTTTATGCTCGTTCGAGGACGGACGAATGTTTAAGTGTGGGAGGATGTAACGACCCGGCCGGTCGTTTTAGAATTTACGCCCCGATCCCCTATTAACTGTTTCCCCTAAGTTCCTTTCTGCTATTTTTGGTTTGCCGGGACGTTCGGTATTAGGATTCGGAGTATTTTGTGACACTTAGTCCCTAAATGAGAGCTTAATAGTTGAAAAATGGTCCGTATTCGGAGCACTGTAAAGACGACCTCGGAATTGAAATCCGATGGTTCCATTAGCTCCGTTAGGTGATTTCAGGGTTGGGAGCGTGTTCGGAATGTAATTTGGAGGTCCATAGCTCATTTAGGCTTGAAATGCCGAAGTTTGAATTTTTGAAGTTCCGGTCCGATAGTGAATTTTTGATCCGAGGGTCGGTTTGGAATTCCGGAAGTTGCTGTAGCTTCGTCATGTCATTTTGGATGTGCATGCAAAATTTCAGGTCATTCGGACAAGGTTTGGATAGGTTTTTGATCAAAAGTGTGTTTGGTTAGAAATTGAAGTTCTTAGGCTTGAATCTTTGATTTAATCTGGATTCCGGTGTTGTTTTAAGTGTTTGAAGGATTGGTGCAAGTTTGAATGAGGTATTATGTGGTATTGGTACTTTTGGTTGGGGTCCCGAGGGTCTCGGGATGAATTCAGATGGCTAAACAGGGAATTTTTGGACTTATGAATATTTTTGGCCTGCTGCTTCTGGTATTTTCGCTTCTGCGGTTTTAGAGCCGCAAAAACGGAGCTGCTTAAGCAGCCAGGCAGCCGCAGAAGCGGAAGTGGCGTTTGGCCAGGAATCGCAGAAGCGGAGATGTGCTCCGCAGAAGCGGGCTCGCTTCTGCGATGGGAAGACCGCATAAGCGGTTTTGGCGCCATATTAGGAGAACCGCAGAAGCGGTACTTTCCCGCGTAAGTGGAATCGCAGGTGCAATTTTTAGTCCGCAAAAGCGGACCCTGGCATTCTAAGTTCGACCGCAAAAGCGATCATTCCCATCGCAAAAGCGGGACCGCAGAAGCGGAAAATGGTCTGGACAGAATGTTTAAGTTATGGAAATGGGACTTCGTTCCCATTTCCCATTTTTAACGATTTGGAGCTCAGTTTGGACGATTTTTGGACAGATTTTCTTGGAAAACAACGGGGTAAGTGTTCTTAACTCAATTTTGGTTATATAACTCGAATCTATTACAAATTTTGGTGCTTAATCTGAGAATTTTGTTGAAAGGGGTAGAAAACCCTCTTGGATAGAATCACTGATTTGAAGGTCGAAATGATATGAGAATTTTATAAATTTGGTATGGTTAGACTCGCGAGAGTGCGAGGTTTCTGGAAATGTAAATTTTACCCGGTTTCGAGACGTGGGGCCTGAGGGGTATTTTGGTTATTTTATATAATTTCGCGTATTAGCTTAGAATTTAATTGTAGAATAAATTACTTGAATTATTATTTAAAATTTTCAATTTAATTGAATAGATTTGAGCCATTTGGATTCGAATACTCGTGGCAAGAACGTGATTTTGGATTGAATTTTGAGCCGATTCGAGGTAAGTGGCTTGTCTAACCTTGTGTGGGGGACTTTGTCCCTTAGGATGTGATATTTGGTAATTGAATACCTTGTGCGTGAGGTGACAAGCGCGTACTTGAGCTAATTGTTGAAAATCCGGATTTTTTTTTACTTAAATACTTGATTTGGATTTTCTTTCATAATTGCCTTACTTTACTTGCTATTATAGCCTGTGCTAGCGTAGAAGGGCATGTTTAATTGACCCAAGTTGCCTTTTTGTTGAATTGTCTTAAATGTGATTATGTGGAGTATGTTAGACCATTATTGTTTGTTGATTTGTATTGTTGTACTTCCATTTCTGAATATTTCTCTGATGTTGGTTGCGCATTTACTTTGGGACTACGGGTTCAATTCCCGGGAGCTCCCCCTTGTTTGTTTACTTTGGGACTACGGGTTCAATTCTCGGGAGATCCCCCTGCACTTTTATTTTGGGACTACGTGTTCAATTCCCGGGAGATCCTCCAGTAATTGATATGATGGACTACAGGTTCAATTCCCGGGAGATCCTCCAATAATTGATATGATTGACTACGGGTTCAATTCCCGGGAGATCCTCCAGTAATTGATGTGATGGACTACGGGTTCAATTCCCGGGAGATCCTCCAGTAATGGATACGATGGACTACGGGTTCGATTCCCGGAAGATCCATTAGACAGTTGAGGAAAAAAGTGCTACAGGACGGTATCCTGGGAGACCCTCATTGTTATCTTGATATTGATCTGTATTTACTCTGTGTTTACTCTGTTCTTGTAGTTGTCATTTCTTCGTTGACCTGCTTTACTTCACTGCTGTACTTATTATTTATGTCAGATTATTAGACTGTTGATCATTATTTTTGTTATATTTGTCTCAGTAGGGCCCTGACCTTTCCTCGTCACTACCCAACCGAGGTTAGGCTTGGCACTTACTGAGTACCGCCGTGGTGTACTCATGCCCTTCCTGCGCATGTTTTTCATGTGCATATCCAGGTACTTCTGGTCGAGCGCATTATCAGTGATCCAGGCGCTATATTCAGAGACTCGAGGTACATCTGCCATGTCCGCAGACCGAGGAGTCTCCTTCTACTGTATCTTGTAGTTAGCAGTTTCATTTCATGTATTCAGTTGTTGTAGATATTTCCGGATATTAGAGATGTATCTTATGATTCTCTTAGCCTGTGTTGCCCGTGGGTTTTCGGGTCTTTGGGATAGTTTCAAAATGCTAGGTGTTAAAGTGTATGTGCCAGGAGGAAATTATATACATTATTCCTGTTATTTAAGTTTTGATTATAAGTTCCGCAAATGTTATTACTTTCGCAAGGTGTTAGGCTTACCTGGTCGCGAAGACTAGGTGCCGTCATAACGTGTTCACAATTGGTGAATTAGGGTCGTGACAATTCAGCTAAATGTAGTTTTAAAAAATATAAAAAATATCTCTAAATTGTGAGAATATTTTTTTGGTAACAATGTAAAATTACCATTAGCATAAAAACAGTTACACTTATAGGGCAACTTTATGTAGACCACTAGTTAAGGTCCACTGCCTAAAGGTTCCCAACTCCACAAACTAATTACACATGTATACTTTGTATAAAACTCCTACATATATGGGCCTTCTTTGATGACCTCATGTGTTCTACTCTTACTGTGATTTCTCTCTTAATTTGTTCTACTGTCTCTACTCTATGTACATATTTGCCTTGAAAAATTCTGAGATTCCGGGCTCTCCAAGTGTGATATATTATTGCTCTATTGAGTGCTGTTATCACCTCCTTCTTGAACTGCTTCCAATGCTTATTTTTTATCCTTTCCAACATCAGCTTAAAGTCTTCTTCATGCACTGTTTGCCCTATCTATTGCTTAATATCTTGTCTAACTGCTTTGATCCAATCACATTCAACAAATATATGTTCTTTTGTTTCCATCTGGTCTGATTCACATAAGACACAGTTTATGTTCTCCACAGGAATATGCATCCCTATTAGTCTATCCTTGGTAAGTAACTTCCCTTGAATTGCCAGCCACATAATAAATCTGTGTCTAAGTAGAGCCACTGCAGACCATACCAGGTCTGCTATCTTCAGTTGTGGTTTTTCCTTTATCATAGCTAGATAACTTCTAGTTATAGAATAGCTGCCTCCTGAATTTAGACTATACCTGCCCTGTGAGTACCACCCCTACATTTCTCCTTTTAAGAAGTTTAATTTTCTCCAATACCAGCTACTATCAAGAGGAGGACTGTGAGTCAAGAAATCTCTATCAGCTTTCATGTAGACTCCATTCACCCATCTTACCCAAAGGGACTCTTTGTTCATTACCAATTGCCATACTGATTTCCCTACTACTGCTATATTCCATACCTTACACCCCTTCACATTTAATCCACCTAGTTCTTTGGCCTGCAAACTTTCTTCCATGCCACTAATGCCATTTTCTTCTGGCCCTCATTCTGGCCCCACAGGTACTCCCTACACATTTTATCAACCTCCTTTAATATAGTTTGAGGTAGGATGAAGACAGCCCCCCAGAAACTGTGTATAGAAAAAATTACTGCATTGACAACTTGTAATCTCCCTGCATAAGACAACTGTCTAGAGTATGTGACAGTTATCCTATGTGTTATCTTCCTTATCAGCATTTGGCAATCTAGTTTATTCCATTTCCTTGTGATAGTGGCAAGCCTAGGTATCTGATTGGAAGTGTGCCCAGTGCAAATCCAGTTTTTGTCAGCAACACATCTCTGGTTTCTTCTTCTACTCCAGCTATAAACATGCTGTATTTTTCCATGTTTGCAATCAACCCTGAAACCTTGCTGAAATGTTCTAAAGCTTCCATTACTCTATTCACTAATTTTTCATTCCCTTTGTAGAAAATCATCAGATCATCTGCAAAGATGAGATGTGTCAACTTCAGCTCCTTACACATAGGATGAAAGTTGAAATCAGGTAGTCTGTTGATAGTCTTCAGTGATCCTAGAGAGGTATTCCATTACTAAGAAAAATAACAATGGAGATATTGGATCTCCTTGTCTCAATCATCTCTTCCCTGCAAAGAAACCATGCCCTTCTCCATTTATTTTTATTGTAAACATGGTAGTAGTTACACACACCATGATCCATTTTATAAACCTATCACGAAATCCAAATCCTATCAATGCTTCTTCCAGAAATTCCCAACTTACCATGTCATAGGCTTTCCTTAGATCTATCTTCATTAAACATCTTGGAGATGTTTTCTTATTATAGTGTCTTAGCAGGTCATGGCAGATCAACACAGATCAACACATTATGCATCATATATCTCCCCTGAACAAAGGTTGATTGGTTATCTGATACTATATGGCACACTGCTAATTTCAATATCTCACATATCATTTTGGAAATGCACTTGTATATGACATTGCAGCAGGCAATGGGCCTATACTGAGTTGTATCTTCTGAATTTTCCACCTTAGGGACTAATGCTATATTGGTTGAATTTATTTGCCTCAACATCTTCCCATTCTGGAAAAATTCTAGGACAGCATCACACACATCTCTTCCTATTATTGACCAAGCTGATTTGTAGAATCCACTACCATAGCCATCAGGACCAGGGCTCTTATTGCTGTCAATTTGAAATATAGCTTGTTTCACTTCTTTATCATTGAATGGCTTCATCATCTCCATCTGCTAGCTCTCTGATAGCACTGGACCATTTTCCAGTATCCCTTTGATTGCATTCTTTCTACCCTGTGTTTTCCTCCCTAGCAATTCTTCATAGTACTCCACAAACATATCTGCTATAACATCAGGATCAGTTTGCCAGTTTCCCTGGCTATCTTTAAGTTGAGTAGTTGCTTGTTTTAACCTCTTATGCTTGATGACTGAATAGAAATATCTAGTGTTGTGATCACCCAACTTGATCCATGTTGCCTTACTTCTTTATTGCAGATAGACTTCAGCTAGGTATGAAGCTTGCCTATATCTATTGTAAGCTTTTTTTTCTGCTTGTTGATACTCTATATTTGAAGGGCTCCTTTGCAATAGAATTTGTGCCTGCTTTAGAATTTCCCTGCTTTCATTTGCTTTAGACACTACATTATGAAAGGCCTGAGAATTTAATTTTTTGAGCTTCCTCTTCAGAGCTTTCATCCTCCTGATAATGGTAAATATTTTGCAGCCTTCTATTATACCATTCCACCCTTCCCTCACTATAGTTAAGAATTGTGGATGTTGAGACCACACATTGCAGTATTGGAAGGATCTTCTGACTCTGTGCCTCTCCCTAGTTAAGTACACTTTGGTCGGACAGTGATCACTTATTCCTTCTGGCAAAAATCTAGCTGCACATTCAGGCATGTTGTCAAACCATTCTTCATTCATGAATATCCAGTCTATTTTTGAAAAAAATTCTCTGCTCATCATGCTTATCACTCCAAGTATATTTGTTTCTCTGTGCAGGAAACTCCATCAAACCACATTCCACTATGCAGTTGTTGAAATCTACTACATCTGCCCAGGTCACTTCATTACCTCCAATTCTGTCTTCTGTACTTAATATTGAGTTGAAATTCCCCACAACCAACCAAGGCTTTTTGCATATCCTGCTATGACTGACTAATTCCTCCCACAGACTCCTTCTCTGCTCCTTTGTATTGAAAGCATACACAAATGTTACCTTAAAAGATACCTGAATTTGAATACTCAACACTTCACAAGTTAACTGTTGAGCTGACTTACTTTTCAACATAATTATGTAATAGTCTGGCCTCCAAGTAACCCAAATTCTTCCATTATAGTGACAATCCAAGTTAGTAAGATACTGTCATCCTATGAACATCTTATCTGCTATGCCCTCTATTTTTTCCTTTTTTATTTTAGTTTCAAGTAGACCTATCAAGCCTACTTTTTCCTCATTGCAAAGGAGCTTCACCTCCTTTTGCTTATTAGGGGCATTTAGCCCCCTTATATTCTAGCTAAGTAGGCTAACCATTCCCATAATGAGGAATAGTCTTCCCACCCACCTTATTCCGTTCATTTCCTTCCTTCAACTGATTTATTACTTCCTGTTTATGCGACACCTGGAAAGGGTTTGATTCTTCCATCTGTTCAGTCTGCCTTGGATTGCTTTTGCCTACCCTGTGAGGAGTTTTCCAACCTGATGCTTCCCCTCTCTCTTTAGAGACACTTTGAACTTTTGTTTCACTTTGATGATGTGTGGCTGATGCGTTTTTAGTTGGGTTACCCTTCATTGCTGTGGAAACGTTCTGAGTTTCCTACTTTTTCCCATCTTCCTGTGGAGCTTGTTTATCTTCCTGCTTGCCATTTTGATTTTCATTGTTTCCAGTTGTTGTTATCTTCTTCTTGAGTCTACACACTGTCTCTTCATGCCCATATTTAGCACAATGAGCACATAAAGTTGGCTTCCAATCATAGACTACCATATACACTATTATTCTTCCTTTTTTATTTTTGAACTTCACCTCATCTGGTAATTTAGCATCCATTTCCACCTCCACCAGTAGTCTAGCAAAGTTCAAACCATTCCTTCTCTCTGTGTTTTGGTCTACCATCAATGGTTTTCCCACCAGAATTCCAATCTTACTCAATCCCCTTGGACTCCAATATTTGAAGTCCAGTCCCGGCAATTTGATCCATATTGGAACTGTTAGTAATTCCTCTCGAGTAAATTCTAATTCTGGTGTCCAAGCCTTCACAATGAAAGATTTGTTATCAAAATGGTATACCCCCCCCCTTCAATAACCTCCTGCTTTCCCAGTAATGTATCAAATCTCACCACAATAACTCCATTTTTTAACATTGCAATCCTATCAATACCTAGTTTACCCCACATCCTTTGAATGTAACCTTGTATCACAGAAAATGGAGGATGAGCCCCTAGGACATAGCAAATAACTGCATTTCCCCAATATTCGACTTCTATTTTTATGTCATCTAGTATAATTTCACCATAAGTTGACTCATCTTGCGATTTAGGTTGCACATATTCTAATTTGTACCCAACATTTGAGATTTTTGAAATATTAAAGTTATCCCATACTGAATTCTTACTCCCCTGCTTTTCTGCCTCTTCTTCTACTTCTTCAGCCCATGATTTGCTGCCATTGGTCACATGCAAAAGTTGATTACTGCTTGTAGATGCTTGTACCTGATTCCACATCTGAATTGCTTCGATTTGCTTCATCTTCTCATTCACTTTCCAGTACTGTTCCATTGAAATTAGGGCTCAATTGATTAGTTACTGTTCCATTGCGATTAGGGATTAATTGCGTTTCGTTTCGAGTTTCTATACAAATTGCTTTATCTTTGACTCCTCTCTGAGCATTGCTTTGAGCAGCTGCAGATTCTCTCGCCATTAGAGCTTTTTGCGAAGGAATACGAGCTCTCTTACCCATGGTTGGCACAGGTTAAGCTAAGCTGCACCAAGAGAGAAATATTCCATCCAAAAAGCGTTTTTGGAAGAATTTGAGTAATTTTAAGGAATACTTTCGTATAGCTTGTAAAGTGTGAATTTATTTTATGTTCTCAAGTTATAGATAAGTAAAAGATTAATTTCCTAGATAAGGTGTGTTGTTTTCTTTAAATTACCCTAGTTTTGGTTCCGATTTCGGTAATCAAATTGTATCTCGTCTCGAATTTTTCCGTCATTCGTGGTCAAAGTACCCAAAATTATTTTAGAGTACCCACACCCATACTAATATTGTGTTGACACGGGTGCGGCACCTAAACAGTTGTGTCGGAGCAACTTAGGTTTTGATTGAACACGAAATTTGAAAGATAAAAAAAAAGACTTCAGTGAAATACCAAAATAACACTTGAAATTTCCCGTGTTCCATGTCATAACATTTTCTTTTACTATAGTAATATCTCATTAAGGATAAATTGAGAAATTAATAACTAATTCCAAATATAAAAAGATAGAGTTTACAAAACTGAGGAAATAACAAATGGGGTGAGAAATTTTGGGGAAAAGTACAATAAATGGGACAGATTTCTCTTTTAACAGTGTCTTAAAGTTTTGTTTCCTTCTGACAGTAGTCTTAAAAGTTAATATTTCTATATTAGGGAAAAAGGGAACCCTAGTTAGCCTTTTATGGAGCTTCTGTTCAATTTGAGGTATGAAACAGGCAATATAAAGGATGACGCAATGGGCTGAAAGCGATATACTTTAGTTGAGGAAATTATATACAGCCCAGAACCTAAATAGGTTCTTTTTGGACTCAAAGGACATTTCTAAGTTTAAAAAAAAAACCATTCTATATACAACGCCAGAAAACCTGGCGTTGTATATTAACGGTAACTGAACCGTTAATATACAACGCCAGGTTTTCTGGCGTTGAATCTGACAACACTGATTCAACGCCATAATTCCTGGCGTTGTATCCCTTATTAAATAAATTCCCATCTTCTCCTTCACCCTTCTTCTTCATCTTCTTCTCCATTTTTTTTACTCCCTTGGTCCCCCCTCCCCACCTCAAATTCTGTCCGTTTTTTATTAAAAAAAAAAATTTTGGGTCCCCCCGACACCTAAAAGTTGAAGCACGTAGGTCCCACACTCGAGGAAAGCTTCTTGTTATTGTTGATTTCCGGTTTTGGAGTCAAAATTTCCATCTATGCGGTTTCAGAAAAATCTAAATCGAGGTATTTCGATTTATTTTAAGTTAAAACTTTTATAATAATGCATATTATTATTTGATTTGTATGTGTTTTACCTGGTTTGTGTTTTTTTTCCGAAATTAGTATGTTAAAATTTATCCAGATTTAATGGTAGTGTTTTTTATAAAAATATAAATTTGTTTGTTTGTTAATATTCTCATTTATATATATATGTGTGCTTTCATGTTGTTTTGTGTAGTAAAAATATAAGTTTGGTTGTTTATTTTAGATTATTTTTTAGCGTAGTAAAATCTAGACCTTTTTAGCGTAGTAAAACGTAGACCCTTTTAGCCTAGTAAAATTCAGAGCCTTGTAGCATAGTAATGTGTAGTATTTTAGCTTAGAATTTCGATCCTCAAAATATGGAGCCCAGAACTTTTAAATATATATATATGTGTGTGTATATGTATGTATATATATATGTATATGTATGTATATATATGTATATGTATATGTATATATAATTTATACAATTGAGTTATTAAAAAATACTATTAATGATAGTTTGATGCCACTGGGCCTCAAAAATATCGAGCCCGGAACCCATACGTAAGTAATTTGTACAATTAATTTAATTTAAAAATATGAATTTAAATTATAAAAAAAATAACTATTAATGATAGTTTGATGCCACTGGGCCTCAAAAATATCGAGCCCAGAACCCATACGTAAGTAATTTGTACATTTAATTTAATTTAAAAATATAAATTTAAATTATAAAAAAAAATACATAACTATTAATGATAGTTTGGTGCCACTGGGCCTCAAAAATATCGAGCCCGGAACCCATACGTAAGTAATTTGTACAATTAAAATATTAAAAATATGAATTTAAATTATAAAAAAAATATAACTATTAATGATAATTTGATGCCACTGGGCCTCAAAAATATCGAGTCCGGAACCCATACGTAAGTAATTTGCACAATTAATTTAATTTAAAAATATGAATTTAAATTATAAAAAAATACATAACTATTAATGATAGTTTGGTGCCACTGGGCCTCAAAAATATCGAGCCCGGAACCCATACGTAAGTAATTTGTACAATTAAATTATTAAAAATATAAATTTAAATTATAAAAAAAATATAGCTATTAATGATAGTTTGGTGCCACTGGGCCTTAAAAATATCGAGCCCGGAACCCATACGTAAGTAATTTGTACAATTAATTTAATTTAAAAGTATGAATTTAAATTAAAAAAATACATAACTATTAATGATAGTTTGGTGCCACTGGGCCTCAAAAATATTGAGCCTGTAACCCATACGTAAGTAATTTGTACAATTAAATTATTAAAAATATGAATTTAAATTATAAAAAAAAAAACATAACTATTAATGATAGTTTGATGCCACTGGGCCTTGAAAATATCGAGCCCGGAACCCATACGTAAGTAATTTTTATAATTAATTTAATTTAAAAATATGAATTTAAATTATAAAAAAATACATACTCCCTCCGTTTCAATTTATGTGAACCTATTTCCTTTTTAGTACGTGCCAAAAAGAATGACCCCTTTCCTTATTTGGAAACAATTTACCTTTATGCAATAATTTATAGCCACACAAAATAAAGGTGCCTCATTTTGCACCACAAGATCAAAAGTCTTCTCTCTTTTCTTAAACTCCGTGCCCAGTCAAATAGGTTCACATAGATTGAAACGGAGGGAGTAACTATTAATGATAATTTGTACAATTAAGTTATTAAAAATTATAATTTTATAGTTGACGACATGGATGCGCCAATACATCCTGGCCCTGGGACGTCGGATCTATTAGGCCTACAGCCCCAGCATAGATCCGAGTATATCTGGGATGGACAGTTGCTGACACAGACTTTCCGGGCAAGGAGAGTGGATCTATTATGGGATCTTTTGAGTCCTCCCCGTGTTATACATCCTCGAGTGGCCCATCACCTGGAGGATATGGGATTTTATCGGATTATTCAGATTGGCCGGATACAGCTGGACTATGCTTTGATCACGGCCATGATTGAGCGGTGGAGACCGGAGACGCACACTTTCCACTTGCCCATTGGCGAGGCCACCATTAAACTCCAGGACATAGAGATTTTGTATGGCCTGTCTGCCGATGGCTTGCCTGTTTTACTCCCTGCGAACATGAGGCATTATCCGTGGGAGTCATATTGGGATATGCTGCACATGCTCACTGGTTTGAGGCCGGAGGCCGGAGGCCGAGGATCCCAGGGCTGGGATCAGTCGCATACAGTTAGCCCCCATTAGAGATCGCCTGGTGGAGCTCCACAATACTATCACAGACCAGTCAGAGGAGGTGGATGTGCTGCGATATACTAGGCTGTTGCTACTCCTTCTATTTGGGGGGTCTTGTTCCCGAACACTTCGGGGAACCTAGTCAGCCTCCGGTTTCTCCATCATATTA
>MU769568.1:0-11287 GCA_026770625.1 Nicotiana glauca
CCAAGAAACGTGAAGGATCAGTATTTAGTTTTTTTTTATTTGGACAAAATGGACCAAGACTAGCGGAAACAATTTCGTTCCAATTTTATAGGATCCAAGCGCCAATTTTGTTCAAGTTCAAAGAAGCAGAAGTTTCATTCTTTCGTTCAAGCAGAGGCCTCATTTCATGCAAATAATTCAAGAAACATGTATGTTAAGGTACTTCCTTCTTTCTTTTGGTATGATTTAAAGTGAAATAAATACGCTACTTCATAACAGATCTACTCCTAGAAATTAAGGTTATCCATGTTGTTCTTTCCTTATAAAATTATTCTAAGCAAATGTGTATGATCCTTGAATCCTACTAAGGTTCATATTGAGGGTATGGATGTCCATAATGTTCTTAAGTCACTTCGGAAGGCTTAGAAAGTGATTCTATGAGTCGAGCATGCATTATATATATGTATCTATTTTACTCTACCGAGCCGCGCTATAGTCGGCCGGGTACGGCACCTTTTGTGCAACCACTGATCAGTTGGGTTTACCGAGCTCCACGTGGCCGGGTACGTTCTTACCGAGTCCTCTTTGAGGTCGGGTACGATATGATGATGATGATGCCCACAGAGGCGAATGTTTTAAAAAAAGGTTTATGTATATATATGTATTATGCATTTCATATCAGTAGCCCCAGAGGCACTCAGATGTTACAGGTTGTATCTCCTCTATCTCTTTTTACACTACTATTCTTGTTTATGCTTCCATGCCTTACATACTCAGTACATTATTCGTACTGACGTCCCTTTTGCCTGGGGACGCTGCGTTTCATGCCCGCAGGTCCTGATAGACAGGTCGAGAGCCCTCCAAGTAGGCTATCAACTCAGCGGAAGATGTTGGTGCGCTCCATTTGCTTTGGAGTTGCTCGTCTGGTTAGTATTATTTCGACGTGTATTGTTTGGTATGGCGGGACTTTATCCCGATCTTTATGGCATTTATGTATTCTTAGAGTCTTGTAGACATATGTCGTGTACGTAAAAGATTGTACGGCCTTGTCGGCTTATGTTTTGAGTTTATAAAGGATCATGTTGGCCTATTAGGCCCNTCGCGGCCCAACGGTTTGGGTCGTGACAGGTCATTTCTCAAATTTTTTCTTACCGGTTAGCAAACACAACCTTTTAATCTTCTACAAGTGTTGAAAGACCGTATTGACAAAAATCGAATATTTTTTATTTTGACAAAACAGTGATGCTTAGAAATTAAATTTTTTTTTTAAAAAAAAGGTGAGTCCTAACCCCCTTTTATCTTATCCAGGATCACCATGAGTTCTCCGCAAAGAAGTATCTAGAAAGAGGTAAAGTACGAGATGCCGCCTATGTTCTTGATCAGAGATAAGACCCCGGGCAGCCTCTGTAATTGGTGGGCTAGTTTTGCTACATGGGAACGAAATCAAGTATTTAAACACCTCAAGTTCCTCACAAACATCATGGGAATTGAGCCTAACATGGATTTAATCGAGGCTCTAGTGGGTTTTTGGGACCCCGCGAACAATGTCTTCAGGTTCAAAGATTGTCAAATGACGCCCACATTGGAAGAATTAGGTGGGCTCACCAGATTGGGAAGAGACCTTCATGGGAAAAAACCTGTTGCTCCAAGAAAAGTTAGTGTGAATAACTTTTTAAAGAAATTATGTCTCCGTCGAATTCCCATGGGTTGCTTAAACAAAGGCTGGGTTTCGTTGGAATATCTTTGTGACAGGTTTGGGGACGAGAAAGGGTTTGAGAATTTCTCGGGCATAGAATTCGTCAACCAGTTAAGTTACGACGCTTGGAGGGAGTTGAGAATCATTGCGTTCATGATATCATTTCTATGGATCAAGGTCTTTCCAGAGCGTGATGGGCGCATCAGAATTCGATTAGTGGCGGTAGTCTTGTATTTGCAAAGTAGCGAGGATCATACCATTCTTCCCATGATTTTGGGAGACATTTTTTGAGCTTTGACCCGATGCTAAGAGGGTGGGGATTACTTCGAGGGATGCAACATTCTGCTACAGATGTGGTTCATAGAGCACCTTTATCATCATCCAATGGTAATAAATTTCAATGAAAACTGGCTGAATTACATTCGTTGTCACCCAGGCAGGGCAGCAAGTTGTAATCTCCCAGATGGGGTGAGGGCCTGGCGGAAATTAATTGGTTTATTGAATGCGGATAGAATCACTTGGAACTATTATTGGTTTCCTTCTGTTAGGATCATGCATATGCCGATATATCGCCCATTCTTCATACTCATGGCTTTTAGGGTTTTTCAACCTTACGCACCCCTACGCGTCATGCGTCAGCTAGGGAGAGAGCAAAAAAGATCCCCGATTAAGGATATGAGTTCGTTCGTGTGGGAATTCAAGGGAGTAGAACCTCCAAGGGAGTCTTATGCACAAAAGGTTTGGTTTGGTGGTCGATTTTCTGATATAGACGAGATTGTAGCTGACCGTGAACATGGGGAGGTAAGCCTAGCATACATTGAGTGGTTTCACAACCGATCTATACTCGAGCAAAGGCCAGAAAGATCCATATGGCATGCAGTTGATTGGGAGGAGGAGATAGAGGCTAGAGTTAGAAATACAGAAGGGAAGTGGCACAAGAGTTCCAATCTTATATTAACACTTTAGAAGAAGATAAGGGAATTTGGGAGACAGCCATGGACATACAACAGGCTAATTTTGAGCGGGGAAAGGCTCAGTGGGCACGAGAGAAACAAGCACTCAAAAACCAAAATCAAAAGAAGAACATAGTCCCAACAACCCGGCAACAAGAAGAGAAAGAAGCCCAGTTCAGGGTAATCCGTGATCACGATCGTAGAGGTTTTGCTCCATTAATCCAAGATCTGAGGGATAAGATAAGGGGAGTTGAGTCAAGCAAGGAGAGCCAGATTGCGGAGTTTGAGATAGAAAGACATCACTACTAGAGCATGATAAACCGGTTGGAGGGGGAGTTATTAGAAAATGAGCGCCAGAAAGATATGGTTTTAGACCGCGAACGTGATGCGTTGGATCTAGCTAAGACCCGTGGTCAGCAAAATCAAGAGCTGCATGTGGCTCAGGAATACATTAAGAGAAAGATCCTCAAGGTAGCCACATATACCTCAAAATCTTGCATGTGTTGTAAGGGGATAACGCCCGAGCAGTTTGCAAAAGTATCTTTAGAAGTTGCTCATCGTATATCTACAGACTTAGAGAGGATATACCGCGATGTTGGGGGTCAGCTGCAGAAACAAGTGCCTTGATTACAGTGATGCTGATGGTTTCTACTGCAAAGCTCAAAGTCTTCTTTTATTATCAGTCTTTTGTTTTCGTTGCCCTTGTGTTGTTATTGAGTGTGTAAAAGTCTTTGGTGTTTATGGTTTGAAGAAGTCTATTTAAGTCAAACGTGGTCTTGTTGTAATCCTTGCTTTTGAGTCGAGTTTATTATTTGAAGATCAACCAAAAGATGTTTAAGAAAAATTCAAAAAATGAACCAAAAAAGGGAGGTCATGGCCATAACTACGCCCGGTCTGATTCATGCGGGGTCATAATACGTAGGCAATCTCCATAGGATTCGAACACCACAAAAAATAATAAAAAGAGAATAAAAAAGTGGAAAAGCGGGAGAGAAATCATAAACGGGAACAGCCGGAATGATACAAGCAACCAAGTGAATACATGGTAGAAATGGTTAAATTATTTAGGTGCATCCATGCCAATGTGTGATTACTTATCTCTTAAGATCTAATCATTAACAAGTTTGTTGTTGATATCCAGAACTCAAGCAGTTAGTTCACCTAAGCATACTGGCAAACTACCATTATCAAACCAGATTAAAAGGGGAAATAGAAGAAATCATGTTTGTCCTTGATGTAGACACAAGCGTCAAGGTGGAAGAGTTGGATATCAACACAATGAAAGAGGAAATGGACAAATTAAAGCAACAAATGGCCGAAATATATCAGGCATGGACCAAAGAACAGCCAGCTCCAGCTTATTCCGCTAACCCTGCTTTTACCCCACCACCAGCTCAATCTTAGGATCATCCCTCTAGCAATCCAGGCTTTCCTATTTACCAACACTACCATGGCACTACTTCTCATATGCTATAAGCTCCAAAAGCAGTTCCATACCCTCCTCCGCCGGTCACCCCTGTCTTGGTGGCATCCCCACTAGCTGCACTTAACAACTCCTCTAGTGAGCCCATGTTCTAGGCTCAGGACAATCAATACTACCCATCAGAGCCCACCTTCAAAGCTCCCAAAACTTACCCTTATGATCCATATTCTGACCTACCGGTAAGGGCAGAAAAACCAGCCAGAAATCCTGAACGGGAGGAGATGTTCAGAAAAATGAAAAGCATAGAACAATCTTTTCGGGACATGCGGGGATTGGGAGGTTAGGTGAGCGTGGCTTATAAAGACCTATGTTTATTTCCGAATGTACAGTTGCCAGCAGGGTTCAAAATGCCCAAATTTGATTTGTACAACGGACACTGTGATCCGGTGTCCCATTTGAGAGGTGTTTGCAGTAAAATAAGAGGAGCAGGGGGGAGAGATGAATTATTAATGGCCTACTTCAGTCAGATTCTGAGCAGTTCGGTACTGGAATGGTACACCTGTCAAGACCACGGAAGGTGGTACACTTGGGATGATCTAGACCAAGCATTTGCTTGCCATTTTCAGTATAATCTTGAAATTGTCTCAGATCGTCTGTCATTGACAAAGATCGAGAAAGAGCCCGGGGAAAGTTTCAGAGAATACGGTTTCCGCTGGAGAGAACAAGCTGCGAGGGTTGACCCGTCGATGAAGGAGATAAAATGGTTGATTACTTCTAGCAGGCCTTAGAGCCCACGTATTTCGGTCACTTGGTGTTAGCGGTAGGGAAGTCCTTTAACGAAGTGGTAAAAATGGGAAACATGGTAAAAGAAGGACTTAAATCCAATAAAATCATGAGTTATTCAGCAATCAAGGCAACCACCCAAGCCATTCAAAACGGCACTGGGGGTATATTGGGAAGGAAGAAGAAAGAGGACGTTGCAACAATTGAGTCAAGAACTTGACCTAGGGGCCCATCACCTTACTATAACCAATCTCAACCTCACTCTCAAACTTACCCCCACACTCCATATAGCCCACCAAAACACTACTATCCACCTCCCAAACCTCATTTTTCATCCACCGTGCACAAACATACAACCAACCTCCGACCCACGCCCAATGTCGTGGCCCCACTCCACAGAATAGAAACCCTCCCGGTCAAAGTTTCCGACCTAGTTCAGCATTCAGGGGTGAAAGGGCACAGAAGAAGAAAATATTTACTCCATTGGGGGAGTCATATGCCAGTCTGTTCCACAGACTCAAACAACTTAACATGCTGAGGCCAGTACAATCTAAACTGCCAAATCCACCTCCAAAAAATCTTGATTACTCTGTGAGTTGTGAGTACTGTTCAGGTGCTCCGGGCCATGAAACAGAGAACTGTTGGCACTTGAAAAATGCGATACAGAAGCTCATCGATACTAATATAATTGTAGTTCAAGCTCCTGAGGCACCCAATATTAACAAGAACCCAATGCCAACTCACCCAAAGGCGAACATGATTGAAATTGTGCACAAAGGGGGAGAGTCGAAGAAACCATCACAAACTGTGATGACAATTCGGTCCAGTGAGATAAAAATAACTGAACATCCAACAAGGGAGAGGTCAGCGCTCGAGTCGATTAAAAAGAGTGTTGAGCCATCTGTAGCATTGGATAGGGGGTCTACAAATAAGATCACAATGAAGCAAGAAAGAGTGAGGGTGATTGTGCCAGGAGCAACCAGCAAACCCGTCATAGTTGTGGGGGAGCCCGTACGGACTAGGTTATTATCAAGTCGGTAACCCAGTTACCAATAATCAGCAGCAAGGCTATTCCGTGAAACTATGGACGGTTGGTAGTGATTTATAAAGGAAGGGAGGTCAAGGAGGAGGTCTGCGAAGCCCAAGGGTTAACTCGGTCGGGAAGATGTTTTACTCCCGCAGAATTAAGGAAAGCTAAGGATAATTTAGCTTCAGCAAAGAAACCCGTGACTGAAGAGGAGGTAGAAGAGTTCTTGAAAAAGATGAAAATGCAGGACTATTCCATTATAGAGCAGCTGAAGGAGACATTGGCTCATATTTCATTACTTTCGTTATTGATCCATTCGAACGAGCACTGCCAAGCATTAATGAAAATTTTAAATGAGGCGCATGTTCCCGATAGGATCACTATGAATCACTTGGAGAAAATAGCCAGAAAAATCTTCGAAGTGAACAGGGTCACCTTCTCTGATGATGAATTGCCCGTAGAGAGCACGGAACACAACAGGGCCCTTTATCTTACAGTGAACACTACAAAAAAAATTGGCATTAGCTACGAACGTCATCGCTAATCTGTCGCTAAAATGCTCGTTGCTAGCAGAATCTTTTGATAATCTATCGCTAATCCGTCGCTAAATGAGATTAGCGACGGATTTTTCTATTTAGCTACAGATTTTGTCCGTCGCTAAACCCTGGTTTTTTTAGTAGTGAAAGTGTGAAGATTTTGTGGTCACACGAGTATTGATTGATAACAGTTCAAGTGCAAACATCTATCCTCTCTCCACTCTAAGCAAGCTGAAAGTAAAAAATGAGAGGAACCGTAAGAACATCATCAGTGTGCGGGGATTTGACGGCGGAGGCAAAGACTCGGTAGGGGATATAATCTTGGAACTGACAATAGGACCGGTGGAGTTCACAATGGAATTCCAAGTTCTTGACATAGCTGTGTCATACAATCTGTTATTAGATCGACCATGGATCCATGCCGCTAAGGCAGTACCATCCACTCTACATCAAATGGTCAAATTCGAATGGGACAGATAGGAGATAGTGGTGCACGGAGAAGATAATTTGTGCGCACACAGCAACACCATTGTGCCATTTATTGAAACGGAGGATAAAAAAGGACTATGGGTCTACCAAGTTTCTGAAGCAATGTCGGTTGAGAAAGTTCCAGAAGGAAAGTGTGTCCCAAATGCGAAGATGACCGCTGCATCGGTCATGGTAGCATATGAAATGCTAAAGAATGGTTTTGTACCGGGAAAGGGTCTGGGATCAGCTTTGCAAGGCATCATACAACTAGTGGCTCTCCTTGAAAATGTGGGAACCTTCGGTTTGGGATTCCAACCAATAGCCACAGATATAAAAAGAGCCAGAAAGCTAAAACAGAGAGCATGGGTCCTTCAAAGCCGGTCCCCCGTCTCTCCAGGTCATTTGTTAAGTCTAGTACCAGAAGACGACCAGCAACAACGATTCCCAATGTTGAGGTTGATCCTGATAAGGAGTTGATAGAAAGGTTTGAGTTGTTGTTCGGTGGGGTGGACATGATAGAGTTCGGCGAGGGTCCTAACGACACAGAAATATAGTTTGTCGAGCCAAAAGCGAAGATTAATAATTGGAAGGCCACTCCTCTCCCTACTCGGAAGGAGTCTTGGTAGTCTGCTTTGATTTTCCTTTAAGTTTGTATGGATTATTCCAGGGTTGTAATCCAAATTTTATTTTCAGTCTGTTTTGAGTGTGCAAACCTTGTTATCTTTCATCTTCCAATGAAATGCAATTTCTTTTATTCTTCATTCCTGATAAATTTTATTTTTTGTTTTCTTCTTTTCTTTTCTGTACTGTTCTTTTTACGCTGGTCCCAATGACATGGCATGCATGAGGAACCCTCAGCTAAGTCTAAAAAATCAATTTGATTCTGAGATAATAGTTCAAGAGGTAAAATGTGATTATGAGTCAGAATTTGACAAGGATGAGGCTTTTGAAGAGACTAGTAAAAAATTAAGTCATTTTGAGGAAAAATCTAAACCTAATTTGAATGATACAGAAGCCATCAATTTAGGGGACATGGATAATATCAGAGAAACTAAAATAAGCGTCCATCTCGAACCAAAGACTCAGGAAAAATTAATCAAAATACTCATTGAATACAAAGATGTTTTTGCATGGTCATATGACGACATGCCAGGTTTAAGCACTGATTTAGTGGTTCACAAATTGCCTACCAATTCGACATTCCCGCCTGTCAAGCAAAAATTGAGAAAATTCAAAACTGATATGAGTGTGAAGATTAAGGAAGAAACAACCAAGCATCTGGATGCAAAGGTTATTCAAGTCACTCGATATCCTGAATGGTTGGCTAATGTTGTGCCAGTACCAAAGAAGGACGGCAAAATTAGGGTATGCGTTGATTACCGCAATCTTAACAAAGCAAGCCCAAAGGATAACTTCCCATTACCCAATATCCACATTTTGATCGATAATTGTACCAAGCGTGAAATCAGATCTTTTGCGGATTGTTATGCTGGATACCATCAGATTCTAATGGATGAAGAAGATGCAGAAAAGACGGCATTCATCACGCCATGGGGAACTTATTGCTACCGAGTAATGCCATTTGGTTTGAAGAACACTGGGATAACTTACATGAGAGCAATGACTACTGTATTTCACGATATGATACACAAATAAATTGAGGTGTACGTGGATGATATGATTATTAAGTCGAAGCAACAGGTCGACCACGTCGGAGATCTGAGGAAGTTCTTTCAGAGACTTCGTAGGTACAACCTTAAGCTTAACCCTACCAAGTGCGCGTTTGGCGTTCCATCCAAAAAGCTATTGGGATTCATAGTCAGTCGATGAGGCATTGAGTTGGACACATCAAAGATCAAAGTCATCCAAGAATTGCCACCTCCAAGGAACAAGACTGAGGTAATGAGTCTATTGGGGAGATTGAACTACATCAGCAGGTTTATTGCTCAGCTCACGACAACTTGTGAGCCCATTTGCAAGTTGTTAAAGAAGGATGTCGCGGTCAAGTGGACTGATGAGTGTCAAGAAGCATTTAGTAAGATAAAGGGGTACTTGTCGAATCCACCTGTGTTGGTCCTACCAGAACCGGGAAGACCTTTGATTCTTTACTTAACAAACCTAGAAAATTCATTTGGTTGTGTACTAGGGCAGCATGACATCACTGGCAGGAAGGAACAGGCCATCTACTATCTTAGCAAGAAGTTCATGGTCTATGAGGTTAAGTACACTCACCTAGAAAGGACGTGTTACGCCCTAACTTCGGTAGCACAAAAGTTGAAACATTATCTGTCGTCATATACTACTTACCTTATCTCACGATTGGATCCATTAAAGTATATCTTTCAAAAGCCTATGCCCACAGGGAGACTTGCAAAGTAGCAGATTTTACTCTCAGAGTTTGACATCGTCTACGTGACGAGGACTGCAATGAAAACACAAGCATTGGCCGATCACTTGGTCGAGAACCCGGTCAATGAAGAATACGAGCAGGATATTATTGGCTCACCATGGAACGCGATTATGTCAGTTTTATGCCCAATTGTCATCAGTGCCAGGTATACGGTGATTTGATTCATTCTCTACCATCAAAATTACATACAATGTTGGAGCCATGGCCCTTTGTTTCTTGGGGCATAGATGTCATTGGACCAATTGAACCAGCAGCATCCAACGGGCGCAGGTTCATTCTGGTGACCATTGATTATTTTACCAAATGGGTTGAGGCTAAAACTTTTAAGTTTGTAACCAAGAAAGTAGTGGCTGATTTTGTTCACTCAAATATCATCTGTCGATTTGGAATACCAAAGGTAATCATCACAGACAATGGCACTAATCTTAATAGTAATTTGATGAAAGGAGTATGTCAACAGTTTAAGATTACACATCGCAATTCTACTCCATATCGTTTCAAGGCAAATGGAGCAATCGAGGCGGCCAACAAGAACATAAAGAAAATACTGAGGAAAATGGTAGAAGGTTCCAGGCAATGGCATGAAAAATTACCATTTGCGTTGTTGGGTTATTGCACTAATGTTCGTACTTCAGTAGGTGCAACTCCTTATTTGTTAGTATATGGCACTGAAGTAGTAATACCGACAGAAGTTAAAATCTCGTCCCTTCAGATTGTCGTTGAGGCCGAGATTGATAATGACGAGTGGGTCAAAACCCGGTTGGACCAATTGAGTTTGATTGATGAGAAAAGATTGGCAGCAGTGTCTCATGGTCAGTTATATCAAAAGAGAATGGCAAGAGCATACAACAAAAAGGTGCGTCCCCGGAAGTTCGAAGTAGGTCAGCAAGTGTTGAAATGTATTCTTCCAAATCAGGCCGAAGCGATAGGCAGGTTCGCCTCAAATTGGCAAGGGTCGTTCATTGTGACAAGAGTGTTATCCAATGTTGCTTTGTATCTAACAGACATCGAAGGCAAATGTGTAGATATGGCCATTAACTATGATGCTGTTAAAAGATACTATGCATGATTTTCATTGGTTTATTGTGATTGTTTGTATTTGGCATTGTTTCGAAGACTGAAATGACGAAGGCAATTTGCTCTGCTCTATAAACACTACCTTTTGTTTCCCCCCTTTGAGCCTTATCCATTTTTATTTCATACCCCTCTTTTGGAATCAACAACGAAAAGAAGGAAAAAGAAAAGAAAAAAAATAGAAAAGAAAAATATATAATAACAAGTGAAAAGAAAATTGTAACAACAAGGAAAATCGGGTGAACTACGTTTGACCTGATTCCTTTTAAAGGATACGTAAGTAGCTTCATGGCTCGGTCATAGGGAAATAAAAGTCAAAAGAACCCCAAGCAGAAAATTGGGGCAGAAGTTGTGTTTGTAATAAGAAATTTGGTTCCAAAAGTTGTAATCCTAACCCGTTGAATTTGGTTTGAACTTTTTGATACCCTTTTCTTTCCAACCTTATCCAAGAACCCATATTTACGTCCAAATAAAGACCTCCTAATCAGTCTTTGAGAGGTGCCAAATCAAGAAAGTAAAGATGATTCATACGAGGGGCAACACTCCGGTTTAAGCAAAGAAATGAAAAATGAGAGAGTCTTATCAGTGAAAACCTGCAAGGGCACTGTAAGGCAACGAAGAATGAGAGAAATGAGAGAGTCTGGGTGGTGAAAACCCTCGATGGGCACTATAAGCGATGAAAGCTGGGAGAAATCCAAAATAAGAGAGTCTTATTGGTGAAAACCCTCACAGACACCATAGGGCGATGAGGAATAGAAAGGGCAAATGAGATAAGGTTGACGGCAAAGATCCGTCGAGGCATCGAGTAGAACAAAGATGGTGATTCGGCAAAGAATTGGGTTGTGGAAATCTTGAAGCACGACGCAAGACAATTGGAAATTGATTGAATTGAATAGACTGGGTTGATTAATCCAAAATGCACAACATGATCATTGGGA
>MU769579.1:11052-24241 GCA_026770625.1 Nicotiana glauca
TATTATTGAATATTTTAGTACAATGTTATGACGCACCTCATATTATTGTATTATTTTCTTGAAAAATACATTATATAGTTGTATCCTTGAAGGATTACAGAAGTATGTGGAGCGCAAGTTATATATTTGTGCTATGAAGACTTATCGGAAAAAAAATCCGAAAATCCGAGAAAACCCGAGATTGAAAAATCCGATTTCGTTGGTTTGATTTGGTTTATAGATTTAAAAATACGACACTATTGGTTTGGTTTGGTAATTGAAAAATCCGAACCAACCCGACCTATGTACACCCCTAATCATAATTTTGTAGATCCTAAACCTTAGCAAGAACTTCATGCATAGTCCTCCAGTCCTTAATTATTACCATCCACATTGTCCATTATTTTGAAGAATCAAGATAGAGATTAACTTAATTATATCTATTAATAAAATCTAATTATAATAAGAGTGTTGAGATCTCAAGTTAGAGCTTCCTTAAGCGTGAACCATACGATTGTTGCAAATTAAAAGTTAAAAGAAGATATCTCGAGTTATTCATTAATATTGCAAGAGACGACTAATTGAAAAATCACAAGTAGGGAAAATCATGTAATGATTCAAGGTATGACTTGTTCTAGTATTGGTCTGTTTGTCAGTCTTTTGGTCAACCAAAATTCAAGGTGTAGAAAAACTCCACAGCACAACAATCGAAGATATATAAAATACTTTCATAATCTATTCTCGTGCTAGAGTGGTATCTTCGAATTTATTTTTTTCACAAAAATAATATATCTTTGATTTGAAGTCCTGTACAGAACCAAATAATAAAACAGATAAATCCTCTTGAAGGGATACGCGGAATGAAACTGTTGGTCAAACAAAGAGAACGAGGGAAACAAAAAACGACCTATCGCATTTAAAATATGTCTTTTCCTTCCTTCCCTTTTTGTTTTGTTTTTTCCTTATCTTATTTCACCTAAAAAAAAAACAAAATATTTCGTGATTTCCCACCTTATAAATGGCCCATCATAGATGTGAAGAAAAGAAAATATATACAACTGATGACCAACATTTTTGATAGATGACAACTACAAAAACAAAGGGACTAACGCTTAACTCAGTTTCAATGTAAAGATATAACCCTTGTTACTTTGATAACGCGTGGTGAGACCTCCAACAGACGTGTTTGGCTGCACCTAAAATACAAATATTAAAATAGCACATAAAAGACGCAAGTATATATATATATATATATGGCTTTTGTGTTACATTAATCATGTTTCTAATGGCGTATGTTATATTTTAATCATGTTTCCGATTGCATATGTTTTACATTAATCACGTTTCTGAAAAGTTTTTCGTACATGCCTCACACCTTTCATGTATCAGTTAGCGCATGCCTAGCATTAGAATGAACAAAGTACAGTAATAGTTCTTAAGAATAAATCAAAATTTCACCTTCAAAAAATCCGTCTCCCTAAGATAGAAGAACCCTTTTAGTAATGATTGCGTTGACAACCAATAGGAGCTAATCATTGTGAGCACCTAATTTTTTATTACACTCAAATTATTTATAATATTTTTAGTGCTTAACATTTTCTAGGCTTAATTTGATATTTTAGCTCTTCTGATTTTTACTAAGCTTTATTAGAAAATACATGACATTTTTAACGTAGTCTACTAGCACATAGAAATCATAAGCCTTTATTTTAAACATGGATGAAAATCTAATCTTGTCCAATCTTCACTCACCACACTATTCACTTGTCACATATCATTTCCCTTTCACTATTTCCTTGTCCCATCATTCCATTTCTTACCACGTAAACGAAGAATCTATGTTAAATTTTATTAATTTTGGCCAAAATAATATTTTAGAGCTCAAGTCCAAACCTATGGACTTATTTTAAGAAGCTCAAGAAGTCCAGGATGCTCAAGATTGATTTCAAGAAGCCAAAATTCTTTCCTTTTTGAAATAGGATTTACTTTATTCCTTTTAGAATGAGGATTTTCCTTTTAATAGGATTTTAGTTTCTTTTCCTTGTAGAATATGGATTTTACTTCCTTGTGTTTAGTTATTTTATTTCCTTATTAGAATTAGAATTGTAGTCATCAAAGAAGAGACTCTAGGCCTATATAAAGGGTTCTCTTGCCTTGTTGAATAGGAAAAATCATATTTTTTGAGCTTTACCCTAATTTGCAATAGAGTGTTTTTCTCTATTTTGTCTTCTATATCCTTGTTTTTGGTTCCAAGCAAGGTGGTAATAGCCTAGATTCATTTTTTTTTTGTTATCATAGGATTAGAACTTTCCTTGAACCAGTGCATCATCAATATTTACTTGTTTTGAACAA
Organism: Nicotiana glauca; assembly: GCA_026770625.1. Lineage (NCBI taxonomy): Eukaryota > Viridiplantae > Streptophyta > Magnoliopsida > Solanales > Solanaceae > Nicotiana > Nicotiana glauca. Next base: position 13,384 of record MU769579.1, read on the forward strand.
GTAAATAGTCTTTCTTATAGTTCAGATCGTCACCTTTCCATCGCATTTTTGAATCATCAGATTCCGAATCCTAAAGCTTGAGATACGTTGTTTCTTGAAACAGGCCCACAAATCACGTTTTCGTTTCAAGATCTTGATCCTGGTCGGTTGATTCTTTGTTAACTCGAAGAATCACATCAATTTTCTATCAAAGCTATAATCCACAGGTCCCAAGTTGACGAATTTATCATGGCCAAGATTCAACCAAGAGGAAGATTCTTGGTTCAAGAAGATGAAGAAACGAGACAACATGAATCTCTTTTCCACACTAGATGTACCTCCCATGGAAAAGTTTGTTCATTGATCATTGATCGTGGGAGTCGCATAAATATTATTTTTAAGGAGATGATTATTAAACTTGGTTCGTCAACCAAATTTCATCCATATCTTTACAGCATTGAAGTTGAAGATGATTATGTTTTAGAGGTAATTCGTCAATGCCTAGTATCTTTTTTTATTGGTAAGATCTATAAAGACCAAATTTGGTGTGACGTAATGAAGATGGATACTTGCCACTTATTACTTGGAAGACCATGGGTGTTTGATAGGTGTTCTAAATATAATGAATACCTTAATACCTAAATACCTATTCTTTTACAAAGGATAAACATAAGATTATTTTAGTACCATTGAATCTAGAAGAAATTGCTAAAAGTCTGAAGCTCAATGATGATTCTTTTCTGACCAAATTACAAATAATTAGTCCAATCAATAGAGAAAAGCCTTTGAACGTTGGTCCAATCAAGGAGGAGGAGCATGGAGTGGATCTGCAAGTTGAAGATTTACCACCAAAGTTTGATAATGATTCATTGGAGCATCCCATACATGAGATTAACTTTTCACATAATAGATATGATCAGCATAATATTGATTTGATTGTTGACTCTATCCTTCCAAATGAGGCAATAAATTACATTAATCCAAAAGTCCATGAATTTTTGCAAATACGTGAGGAAGGGTTGCTTAAAAAGGAGTACATAATGGAGTGTTTGAGTTCATATTGTGTTCCAGTTTTTTTTTGCCCCCAAAGGATGAATATTTTCAAGAATATGATGGAACAAGAGATCTCCAAAAAAATTCTATCAATGGATATGATATAGTTAAATATGAGAGTGTTGTTGCTGATGAATTCTCAAGAAGATATACTTTGATTTTCAAGATAGATCCAAAGGTACTTGAATTTGATTTTTCTAAGGGATTTTGTGATACTAAATGTGACGACCCAAAGGGTCATCACATGTTTTTAAGTGAATTATGTGTCCCCGAGGCCTTGAAATCCTCATTTAGAGTCATCTCAATTTACGTGCGCAGTCCAGGCGTGTAGCCGGAAGGCTTAAATATGAAATTCTGTGAAAAATGCTAAGTTTTGATGTTAAAATGAATAAATTTAACTTTGGTCAATATTTTGGGTAAACAGATCCGGACCCGTGATTTGACGGTCCCGGAGGGTCCGTAAGAAAATATGGGACTCGGGCGTATGCTCGGAATCAAATTCTGAGGTCCTAAGCCCGAGAAATAAATTCTAAAGGAAATTATTTTTCTGAAATTGTTAAGGAAAATTAAAATAAAATTTTATTAGAATGTGTTGGTATCAGTCCCATATTTTGGTTCAAGGTGCCCGGTACAGGTCTTATATGTGAATTAAGATGTTCGTGTGAAATTTGGTTAAAAACGGACGTCGTTTGACGTGATTCAGACTTGAAATCCTAAATTTGAAACTTGATGAAGTTTGAGAAAAATTCTTGATTTTGAGGTTTGATTCATTGTTTTTGAGGATATTTAGGCGATTTGATCGCACGGATAAGTTCGTATGACGTTGTTGAGTTAGTGCATGTGTTTGGTTAGGAGCCCCGAGGGCTCGGGTGTGTTTCGGAATGGGTTTAGGCTTATCAAAGTTGTAGGTTTTCCAGTTCTAGTATGGTCTTCTTCACGTTCGTGGGAGGACCCTCGCGAACGCAATGAGTAAATATTGCTGAAGGAAACTTCCTTCTACGCGAACGCGTAGACCAGGTCGCGGACGCAAGGCAACGGGGGCTATACCTACGCGAACGTGTTCCTGGCCTCGTGAACGCGAAGGCTAAGTGCCTGGGCAGGGGGAAAGGGTCGTACTCCTTATGCGAACGCGACCTTAAGGACGCGAACACGACCTTAAGGACGCGAACACGAACTTAAGGACTCGAACGCAAGGGCTCGATGAGCTATAGCTTCGCGAATGCGAGCCCCTGTACGCGAACACGTAGGCCAAAAAGCCTGGCCCATCGCGAACGCGATAGGCCTGTCGCGAACGCGAGAGGCCTGTCGCGAACGCGTAGCATTAATTCGTCCAGTTATTTTTAAGCTTCAAAAACAGAATGCAAACGGGATTTCTCTAAATTTTACAAACTCTTTATTCTCCAAAGTTCTAAGGCGACTTTTGAAGCATTCTTTCACCATAAACTCTTGGGTTATTAATCTTTAACTTATTTCCTTCCATTTTTATCAAGATCTATTGAATTTCTATGCCTAAAACATATGATTAAGGGTTGAAAATTAGGGATTTGGGTAGAGTTAGGGCTTTTTTATTTTTTTTGATTTAGAACTCGTTTTGGGGTCGACTTTGAAAACAAATTATATATTCGGGCTCGTGGGTGAATGAGTGATTTGATTTTGCTCCGAACCTCGTGTTTTGACCAAGCTGACCCGGGGTTGATTTTTGAGTTTTTGGGAAAAGTGATGAAAAGCTATAATTAGGCATTGGGTTCGTATTGTTTAGAATTTATTGATGTATTGAAGTCATTTATATATAGATACAATTGATTTGGAGCCGAATTCAAAAGGAAAAGCAACAATTGAGGAGTGAATTGGCCGTGGAAGTTTGAGGTAAGTGTTTGATCTAACCCTAGCTTGAGGGATTAGGAGTTGAGTCATATTTTCTATGTGTTTCTTGTTGAGTACGACGTATAGGCATGGTGACGAGTATCTATACGTTGGTTTCGAGCATGACCGTGAGTCTTAAATTGATAATTGTTGTACTCTTGAATAATACTATGCTTGTAATAGTGACTAGATCCGTGGTATTGAACAAAGGCTTAGCTTATTTTCGTAGAAGTTATTTATGAGCTAGAAATGGTGATAACAGAGATGATTAGAAGTTGAATTGAGATTGGTTATAGCTGGTTCTCCCTTGCCAGAACGAATATACTTGTACTGTTAAGTTCCCTTGCTGGGATAAAGTATTTTATGGTTAATCCCTTGCCGAAATTGTTGTTATGATTACTGTAAGCTGTATATTTGGAACGGGTTGCACGCCACAACATTTTTATTAATGTTTACATATATGGATCGGGTTGTTGCCATAACATATACTATATTGGATCGGGTTGCACGCCGTAACATATACTATATTGGATCGGGTTGCACGCCGCAACAGATATTATATTGGACCGGGTCGCACATCGCAACAAATATATTATATTTATTGAATTGGGTTGCATGCCACAATAGTTGTATATATGGGTATGGATCGGGTTGCGCACCGCTACAGTAGTGTGTTATATTGTTTTAGATACTGGACTGTTCCTTCATATTTATTTAGCTTATGCTAAGTTGAACTGTTTCCCCGAGGCATGTACCCCTCTTCCTTTTAACTGCTCATTACTTGTTTATATTTTGCAATATATTATATATCTGCACAGGTTTATCTGGAGTCTGGTCCTAGACTCGTCATTACTTCGCCGGGGTTAGGCTAGCACTTATCAGCACATGGGATCGGTTGTGTTAATACTACACTCTGTGATCTTTTGCACAGATCCAGGTACCGGAGCAACACATGGTGCACAACAGTAGTTCGGGAGCCAGCCTTCAGTCCACGAGATCCGAGGTAGTCCTACAGGCGTCTGCAGGCCCGACATCTCTTCTATCTATTTTGATGCACTGTTTCCTCTTGTATCCGAGACCGATTTTATTTCCTTGTTTCAAAAATTTGTGTTTAGTACTCCTAGATAGTCCGTGAATGTTGTGACACCAGTTTTGGGTAGAGGTATATCTGGATTTTCCTTATTATTTTGGTTTATATCGTTTAAGTCTTCAGCTAAATTACGAATTCCGCTGTTGTTTAATTATTTATTTTCTGTTAATTAAATTAGAAAAAAATGGATTTAAAACATAAGTATTTATGGATTTTAAATGTATGGCTTGCCTAGCTTCTACAAGTAGGCTCGATCACGACTCCCGAGGGTGGGAATTCTGGGTAGTGACAAGTTGGTATTAGAGCTCTAGGTTACATAGGTCTCACACTTCACGGACAAGCTTGGTAGATTCTAAGGGATCGGTACAGAGATGTCTGTATTCATCTCCTAGAGGCTACAGAGTTAGAAAAAGTTTCACATTTGTTATTTCTTGTCATGCGGTTTGGTTTCTCAATGCTAATTGAATTTCTACTCTGTTCTTTCACAGATGGCGAGAACATGCGCTTCCTCATCTATCGCTCAGCAGCCCGAGCCCCCAGTAGCAGCACCCACTAGGGGCAGAGGGCAAGGCCGTGCTAGAGGCCTAGGTAGGGGCAGAGCTCAACCCCGAGCAGCAGCACCAGTGGCGGAGCCTCAGGTTGACTTTGACGAGGAGGTTCTGGCCCCAGTCCTAGCAGTTGCGGTGGGCCCAACTCAGGTCCCAGAAGGGTTTATTGCTACCCCAGTTCTTCAGGTTGCTCTGGTCTGATTGGTGGGTCTCATGGAGAGTGTCACCCGTGCAGGCTTAGTTCCTGTAGCACCAACCACTTCTCAGGCTGGAGGAGGCGCCCAGACTCCTGCTACTCGTACTCCAGAGCACGTAGCTCCCCAGATTCAGACTCTATCTGTTCAGCCAGTTGGAGCAGCTCAGTCGGGTGTGGAAGCCCAGGTCGGTGATGGAGTAGCTATGTCTACCGATGCTTTATGGAGATTGGATAGGTTCACCAAGCTCTTCATTCCTACCTTCAACGGTGCTTCTACCGAGGATCCTCAGGATTATCTGGACATCTGCCACGAGGTTCTTTGGAACATGGGTATTGTTGAGACCAATGGGGTTGATTTTGCTACATTTCGCATGTCTGGATCCGCCAAGACTTGGTGGAGGGATTATTGCTTAGCTATGTCACAACTCCCTTTTTACTACACCCGCATGGGGCGTAAAAGAGTTTTTCCACTTAAAGGACAATCGCAACGGAATTTATTATTAATATTCAGAGTCTCCAATTGGGAGATTAATGGTGTCCCAAGTCACCGGTTTAATCCCAAATCGAGGAAATTATGACTCTGTTAGCAGTCTGCGAATTAGAAATCCGAGTAAGGAATTCTGTTAACCCAGGAGAAGGTGTTAGGCATTCCCGGATTCTGTGGTTCTAGCACAGTCGCTCAACTGTTGTATTTGATTTTATCTGATTTCAAAACATGTTCTAACATATGTGCCTTTTATTAATAACCCGCTTTGATTGTATATATATATTTTTAATATGAATTGCAACGTCGTGAAAACGTATCTCAAACCACGTCACACCAGTGCACCCTTGACTTTTAACACATTTCGACTTCGTTGAGATTTAGATTTGGGTCACATAAATGTGCACCCGTATTTAGGAAGGTAATATTATTAAAATACGTGCCTAAAGAACCTACGCATTTATTATTTTTGGAAAAAACTGTGAAATTTGCTAAAACGGTCCACCCGAATTCTAAGTTTTGTTTTTAGCATTTATTGAGGGCCCCGCAATTTGTAGTGTTATTTTGGCGAGGCTCATCTCCTTATTTTATTTAAAGAGCAAGTCTTATAGTAGACTATGGTTTTCTATCTAATATATCTCTACAAAGGGAAAAACCTAATTAATTATGTATTGAATTATTTCAAAGTAAGCTAGGAACTTAATTCTCTAAGCCCAAACTCAAACGATGAATTGGCCTGCATAATGGGCTTTTGATACAGCCCAATTGCATAGGCCCAATGTGAGTAGATAATGGCTCAGGCAGCTGTGGTGCCTCCAGCCTGGGATCGAATCCCAACCAGAACAATTACAATCCAAGCAATTTCTAGGCCAGTGTCGAGCCCATACAGCAACAATGATAAAACATTTGTCAAAAACATTTCTCTCATTTTAATTGATAAACATGATCTTCATAATTTTTAAACTACGCCATACTCCAACTGAACCATATATATGCATCTATGCAAATTATATTAGGTGTGTTAACTAGTTGGAAGTAATGAAAGGATACGTACATCTATTCAATTGAAGATGTTAATCAAACTATAATACTATTAAGGTATGATGAACTTCCAGTTTCATTGTGACTTGAACCCAAAATGACTACTAATCTGTTATCAATTCAAATGCCCTACACTAACCAGATCTAAAACCTTATTTAAATGCAGACACTGATTTACTTTCGCAGGAACAAATGACCGATTTATTACTAGATAAAATGACCCTTACTAACTCAGCCTTCTAATTCCTTTTAATATGAGGTCAGGAATGTTCAATTAACAATTAACCAATTCGAGCTACATGCTTCAAAGTGACTTAGAAATCCAAGTTTTTAAACAATTCGAAATTGTCACAAATACATTTACTCTACTACAAAATAAGCGGAAATAGATAATTTTCCAAGAAAAATCCTAGAACTGATAATGATACAGGTAATGAAGGCTTCAATGAAAATCAAACAGCATCAGCACTTCTATTTCATAAAGGAATTACATGAAAGCAATCTCGAATGGATACCTGGATTTAAGCAAAGAAGAAAAAGGAAGTCAGTGAAGTTTCAGCAACTAACAGCAACAACAACAGCAATGAAATCCAGCTTGACCCAAACAAACTCTCAAATATCCCAAGAAGAAGTATAGAAAGGTAACACTCAATAAGCAACCAAACTTCCGCTTAATTGAACTTAAAATCACTTGAAATTGCACTTAAATACTTCTAAAAAATTTCAGCAGCTCATCAATCAACCAAAACCAATCAATCCCACTCAAAATTTGTTCGAAAACTCACTAATGAATCTCTGAAATTTTTGGCACTTAGAAGAATGGAATTTAACAATTAAAAAATCGAAATTAACTAGGTTTATCTAATAAAACAGTAATATTTTGGGTTTTTACTGATTTTCTAATATTTTTGGATTTTTTAAAGGTTTAAATTTCAAATTGAAATCTGAAATTGAAAGAGGAGTTTTGGGGGAATTTTTGGAGGCTAGGAACTCTGGGAATTTTCAGGGTTCTCCAAACTTATGAAACAAGGCAAATGAATGCCTATTTATAGAAAATTCTAGGGTACAACTTCAGATTTTTGTTTTGCTCATTAGTCCCTACTTTATTTCTATTTCTACCCCTTATTTTCTGACTTGTTAAACAAGTAACTACATCTATTTATTGAAAACTATACTAATGCCCCAATCTAGAAGATTCTATCCTATTATAATTCCTATATTGACCTCAATTTATTTCAGAAATTACCAAATTTGATCAAACTACCCTTTTCCCTTCCCAAAACTACCCTTGTTCCCTCCTAAAATTACTAACTAACCTATCAACTATAACCAATTCCCTAACTGGACAACTAACCTGATATTACATTTACAATTAATGATGTTAAATCTAACAATGAACTAAAATTAAACCAAATCTTTTATTGACTAAACTAAACAAATTACCCCAACACACACTGTTATCAAACCAAATTTTACCAATTACATGAACAAATTTTGATCAAACTAATTACTCACTTATCGAACTAATCAGGCTAACAGAACAAATAAAAGTCAATTAGAGTTAAACTAATCTAAAGAAGAATGCAAATGAATACTGAAATTTAAACAGACCATGCCTAATCGAAAATTAGAAATTACAGAATCAATAAGAGATGAATGACTAAATTGTACCCACAGCACTTGAATAAAACTAATGCGAATTAATGGCGAAATTAAAAAAAAAAACAGTCCTATGTTATCATGGTATTAATCCACCTTAGCACGAGAAAAAATAGAAAAGAAATAGAGACGGATTTGTACAAAGAACTCACTGATTAAGACAAAAGGGTATATGGGGAAACAAATGAGGATTCAGCTAATAAAATCATAAGGCTAAACAAAACTTACTATGGAAAGCCATCAATCTTGAAAATCTCCCAAAAGGCTGGCCCGAACGAACTATGAATCCACAGGGTCCCTAAGCTATCTTGCAATTCTTGAGGTTCTGGCATGGAATCTATCATGAAGGAGGTAAGACGGATCACTGGTATCTATTTGGGCGAGAAAAGAGACGGCGCCGCTACTGAAATTTGAAGGTGGCAGCTAGGGTTCTTTGACTTCGAATCAAGATTCGAAGTCTATGGGGTTGATTCGGAGTAAAATAGATGGAGATATGGCATGAGAAGGTTGAGACGATGCTAGGGTATGATTTTGGCGGCTATTGGTACAACTCATGTCTTGGCCAGAATCTTCAAACAAAGATTCGAGCCGGTGGGGACTGATTTGAGGGGATACGAATGCATGGTTAGAAAGAGAAAATCTAGGAGGGTCGCCGGTGTATTTTTGGGGCCGAACGGAGTCGGCGCGGCCATCTCCGGCGGTGGGAAAATAATGGCGGATGGGGCTAGGGTTGATAGATGGGGAAGATGAAAGACCAAAGTCATTTGGTCTCTGATGATATTTGGACCATTATAATCGATAAAGGGGATAATTCTAGAGTCGTTGGATTAAACCAGATCAAAGGCTAGGATTCAACCTTTTGTTAAACGGGGTCGTTTGGTGAGACTGGGGTGTTGCACCGGGTTGGACGCGTGTTTGGGCTGGATCGCGGGCTAGGCGTGAACATTTGGGCCAACCTGGGTTAATGGCCCAACTTCGAACTATCAAAACACCCCTTTTCAATTGTTTTACTTCTTTTACTTTTTTTTGCTTTTTTTTTTGTATTTTGTATTTTTGATTTTGTAAAAATTAAAACAAAAACCTAATTAAACTATTTGACTTTAAAAAAACTATTTAACATTTATCAATTAAAATTGCCTAAGAACTATTTTTGTGATTTTCTTTAAATTGTTCTAAAATGAATTAATACCTACTTAATACTAAAATGTGAGATTAAATTCCTAATGCAAATGTATATTTTTGGTATTTTTAATATGAATTATCATGCACAAATAAAATGCAGCAATTGTCAGAAAATGACACCAAAATGCACAAAATTTATAAAAAATAAAGAAAAATCATCTTGTTTGAATTTTTGGGAATAACTCACATATGGGGCAAAAATCACGTACTCACAGCTGCCCCTCTTTGCTCGGAAGCACGAAGAGTTTTCGTGCAAAGATAAGTGAGCAAATACGAGCGATTTTTGCCTGTTCAAGTATCCCGTTGTGAAGCATTTTGAAAAGTTTTGACCGCACCCTGCTTCAGAGGTTGCCTACATATCCTGGGCTAAACAGGAATCAGATCAGTGTAGTTCGGGAATGTCTGGTAGCTGGGACTACCAAGAGCTGTGATTTTACTGCTGTTACTGTTGTTACTGCTCGCTGACCTCCTTATTACACCGTGTCAAGATAAAAAGAAGCTAGACTAAGCTATACTCTATGAGTTACAAGAAATCCTATCTATGCCTTCAAACTTTCTCTTGTGGTGCCTTGAACTTGTATCTTGTGTTCTTCTAATGGAATTCGTGTTGTTGCCTTGATGATGTTTTGCCATTCCTCTTGTTGATGCTCGATTACTACAATTGAAATATGTGTCCATTTTTCCGGTGGGCTCCTGCTTATGATGCTTGAAAAGTATTCCCTTGTTCTCCAGGTGGGCTCCTGATTGCAACGCTTGAAAAATATTCCCTTGTTCTCCAGGTGGCCTCCTGCTTGCTGAATTTGAAAAGTATTCCCTTGTTCTCCAGGTGGGCTCCTGCTTGCGATGCTTGAAAAGTGTTCCCTTGTTCTTCAGGTGGGCTCCTGCTTGCAACAAAATAGGCAAACAAAGAAAATTTTCTACCCCAGTTTGGTAACTGGGTGCAGCATGTTATCAAATAAAAAATTGAAAGCTAAAATTTAAATTGTACTTCCCTTGTTTTCTAAGTGGGCTCCTGATTGCTGAAGCTTTAAAATGGATTCCCTTGTTCTGCAGGTGGGCTCCTGACGGCTGATTTTGAAAAATATTCCCTTGTTCTCCAGGTGGGCTCCTGCTTGCTGATTTTGAAAAGATTCCCTTGTTCTCCAGGTGGGCACCTGCTTGTAACAAAATAGACAAACAAAGAAAATTTTTCTGCCCCAATTTGGTGGCTGGGAATAGTATGTTATCAAATATAAAAAAAATTGAAAGCTAAAATTTGAATTATACTTCCCTTGTTCTCCAGGTGGGCGCCTGACTGCTGAAGCTTGAAATGTATTCCCTTGTTTTACAGGTGGGCTCCTGATTGCTGAACTTGAAAAGTATTCCCTTGTTCTCCAGGTGGGCTCCTGACTAAAATAAACACACAAAGAAAATTTTCTGCCCCAGTTTGATGGCTGGGCACATGGATGAGTGTTAAACTGAATTATTTTACTAACTATTATAAGAATTTGAAACTGAACTATTTTACCAACCATTATAAGAATCTGAAAGCTAAGTCCTATTATCCAGGGAGGTCCTGACAACTCTGAACCTAAGTTATATCTTCCAAAGGTGTTACTTCCACTACATTGTTGTCAAAGAGGTCTCAACTACTTCCCATTATCCAGGAGGGTCCTTACAACTTCTAGTTAAAAGACAATTTTAATATAAATTATATCTACTAAAGGTACGACTTCTACTATATCTTGTTATTCAGACTGACCTTAAAACTACGTCCCATTATC
>MU769587.1:0-10937 GCA_026770625.1 Nicotiana glauca
ACTGTACATCTGCCCTACTGGACCCTTCTCCAGCTTCTATCATGTTGACTTCGGCGAACAACCTTTCAAAACCCTCATTCAAATCTCCATCTAATCCAATCAGTGGTCCGAGAACTTTCGGGACCGACAACTTTCTGATACCTGCTTTGACAAATGGTCTGGACAGACGCGAAATCGGCTTGGGAAGAACCCAAACTATTTTCTTCAACTTACGGGCACATCTCACATCTGCTGCTGTAGGCTTGAATCCCAGCCCAAAAGTATCCAGGTTCTTGGGTAAAGAAATCGGTTGAACAATACCCTGCAGATCAACCCCCAAACCTTTTCCTGGTACAAACCCGCTATTCAGCATTTCTGAGGCTATCATGAAGGTCGCCGCTGCTATTTTGGGAAGTGGAATGTCCTCGCCCTCAAAAACCTGGTAAAACCATGGACCCTTGTCATCATCCATTTCTATGAATGGCACAATGGTATCACCCACAGTGCATGTATCGTCATCCCCGTGCACCACGATCTCTTGCCTATCCCACTCAAATTTGATCATCTGATGCAGTGTAGAAGGCACTGCTTTGGCAGCGTGGATCCCTGGTCACCCCAACAGAAGATTATATGATACTGCCACGTCTATTACTTGGAATTCCATGGTGAACTCGACTGGACTAATTGTCAATTCCAGTATGATATCACCTACTGTGTTAGTACCGCCCCCATCAAAACCTCGGACGCATATGCTGTTCCTGTGAATCCTGTCATTATCAACCTTCATTTGCTCAAAGTAGTCAAAGGACAAATATTGGCACTTGACCCATTATCGATCAGTACTCGAGTGACCATCGAGTCTTTGCACTTCACGGTCAAGTAGAGGGCTTTGTTGTGTTCTGTACCCTCCACTGGCAATTCATCGTCAGAAAATGTCACCCAGTTTACCTCGAAGATTTTGTGCACTATTTTCTCCAGATGGTTCACAGAGAGCTTATTCGAAACATGGGCTTCGTTCAGGATTTTCATCAATGCTTGGCAATGGTCGCTTGAATGGATCAACAATGATAGCAATGAAATCTATGCCGGGGTCTTCCTCAACTGCTCCACAATGGAGTAATCTTGTGCCTTCATCTTCTTCAAAAACTCCTCCGCCTCCTCCTCCATCAATGGCTTCTTTATCACTGCTGGATTGGCCCTTCTTAACTCTGCGGGAGCAAAACACCTTCCCGAACGAGTTAACCCCTGGGCCTCACATACTTCTTCCACAACTTCTTTCCCTTTATACATCACTGTCACTTGATTGTAACTCTATGGCACGGCTTTCTCACTGATTATCGGCAACTACATTACTGGCCTGATAACAACTGGTCCTATGTGTGCCCCCTTCACAACTACTGGCTTGCTTGATATCCCCTGCATCGTTACTTTGACCGGCTCTGGCTTCTTTGCAACAATAGACGAACTCTTCCCCATCACCACTACTGGCTTGTTGTCTACCCTTTCCAGTTGTACCACTGCTTTTCCACTGGTCGACTTTTCTTTTGGACTGGCACGGATCATCATTACTGTTTGTGAGGGTTTCTTAGGCTCCCCTCCTTCGTGCACTAGTTCAATCAAGTGGGCCTCACGGTGTGCCGGCAATGGGTTCTGATTGATGTTGGGTGCCTCTGGTGCCTGAACCTCGATCCTATTTGTGTTAATAAGATCTTGCACGGTAGCCTTCAACCTCCAGCATTTCACAGTATCATGTCCGGGGGCCCCCGAACAATATTCACAGCTTACTGAGTGGTCCAGATTTTTGGGAAGGGGATTTGGCAATTTGGGCTCAACAGGACTTAACAGGCCTAACTGCCTCAATTTGTGGAACAGAGTAGTATAGGTTTATCCCAGCCGAGTAAATGTTCTCGGCCTCTGCACCCTCTCATTCCTGAAAACTTGATTCCCACGGAAACCCGGCCTCGAAGGATTTCTGTAGGCCCTTGGTGGTGGATATGCATTTTGTGGAGGTGGGTATGTATTTTGGGGAGCTGGCGCACGCCACTACGGGCGAGCCAGAGGCTGGGTATATGTTTGGGTGTGATGGATGGAGAAATGTGGCTCTTGTGGTGGGCAGTAGGGCTGTGGAGGGCTATATGGAGTGTATGGGTAATTTGGATGGTGGGGTCTGGGTTGGTAGTGAGGGGAAGGACCTCTGGATCTGGACCAAGTACCTGCCTCGACTGTTGCGACCTCTTCCCTTTTCTTCTTCCCGAGCGCACCTCCCGTGCCGCTCTGGATGGCCTGAGTGGTTGCTTTAATCGCCGAATAGCTCAGGATCTTGTTGGACTTAAGTCCCTCTTCAATCATACCGCCCATTTTTACTACCTCGTTGAAATTTTACCAACTGACGTCACTAGGTGACCAAAGTAAGTTGGCTCTAGAGTCTGCATAAAGTAGTCTACCATTTCCCCTTCCCTCATCGGAGGATCAACTCTTGCTGCCTGCTCTCTCCAACGGAACCCTGAAGCTTTCCCCGGGCTTCTTCTCAAGTTTTAACAATGTGAGACGGTCAGGGACGATCTCAAGGTTGTGCTGGAAGTGACCTGCAAATGCTTGTGCTAGATCGTCCCAGGTGTACCACCTGCTAGGATCCTGCCTTGTGTACCATTCCGGTGCAGACCCGCTTAAACTTTGACCAAAATAAGCTATCAACATCTCGTCTTTTCCCCCGGCCCCTCTCATCTTACTGCAAAAACCTCGCAGATGTGCCATTGGATCACCGTGCCCCTCGTATAGATCAAACTTTGGCATCTTGAACCCTGCCGGCAATTGAACATCGGGGAAATGACACAGATCTTTGTAGGCCACACTGACTTGGCTGCCTAACCCATGCATATTCCTGAAGGACTGTTCCAGGCTTTTTACTTTTCGAAGCACTTCATCCTGCTCAGAACTCTTAGTCGGCCTCTCAGTTTTTGCCGGGATCTCGAAGTGAGGATTATAAGTATGTGGCTTGGGTGCCTTGAAGGTAGGTTCAAGGGGGTAGTATTGGTTATCGTGAGCCTGAAACAACGGCTCACCGGATGATCTTTGTAGCGTGGCTGGTGGGGGTGCCACGAAAATAGGAACATTTGGTGGAGGAGGGTTCTGATTGGGCGGTGGAGCTTAGGGATCGTAGGCATCTTTCCCCTGATAGTATTGGTGAATTGGGAAGCTTGTTGATGGGCCAATAGGAGGCTATTACGGCGTCTGTACCGATGGGAGAGCAAGAGTAGCGGGAGGGATTGGTATTTTTTGCATCCTAGCCCAGGCTAGGTGCATTTCTTTCATCTTTCGTCTCATCTTATCCATTTCCTCCTTCAGCATTTGATTTTCCGTTTTTTCCTCCTCAACACTCCTTTCTGAGTTAGACATGCTTTTCGATATGGGCCCTTTAGATCTTTTTTGGTAATGGTATGGTGCCAGTACGTTCTAACAAGCTAACTGTTTGAAACTGGAAAATGCAACAAACCTGGTCAGCGTTAGAGTTTTAACACATATTGCAATTGCATGTTGGGGATGCAATGTTCCAAGGTAGTTTAACCATTTCTAACATGTCTTTGCTCTGACCGCATGCATCATCCCGACTTATTTTATTTGCGCTATCTTTAAGTGCTTCCAAAACTTTCCTTTATTGCTTTCTTTTCTTTTTCTTCTTCTTCTTCTTCTCTCTTTTTTTTCTTTTCTTTTATTCACTTTTCTTTTCTCTTATTCTTTTTAGTGGTGGTCGAATCTTATGTGGATTACCTACATATCATGTCCCCGCATGAATCAGACCGTGCGTAGTTCCGCCACAAATGAAAATAAAGACACCAATTTTTGTAATTTTCCATTTCATTGCCGAAACATTCTATTACAAACTACCCATTTGGAAAAGGAAAACAAAATACAGACTCCAAACTACTAGCATAATCTGATGCGAAAAGAGAACAGACAGACAGACAACAGACTCTTGAAAACAAAAAATATAGACTTGAACTAGGAATACATTAAATCTTTGAATTTTGGTGCCCGCGGGGCGTCGTTCGGTCTTTCCGCGGGCTTTGGTGCAAGGCCCCTTTGCAAACTTTTCAATTCTTCCATGATCTGGTGGACATGACCCATGACTGAAGCAAAGAGGGTAGTACGGGGCATTTCCTCACATGCTAGGCACCTCATGGTGATGTAGTGCTCGATCTCTTCGATTCTTCCCCTGATTCTATCCCTTTCCATAAGCAGTCGCTCTATTTGTTGATCCCGCATTCTCAGCACTTGAGCGTGTTAAAGAGTTGATCCTGAAACTTATCCATCTGTTTTTCCATTCGTGCCATTAGGTCATAGCAGCGTTTCCTATCTGTTCCGGCTTCTCGGGCTTGTTTGAGGGTCCGCTCTTTGAGAGTAGATATTGTTTCTCTCAATATAGCGATGTTCCCTTCGTAGTCCCTCTTTATTTTCCACATATGCTTTGCTCTCGCTTCTTTACCTCTCGCCCATCTGGCCTTGATCTTTGTCATTCTAGCTTCAGATTCTTCCAAACCCTCTTGGCATTCAATGATTTGCTTTTTCAACCCCTTTATCAGACTTTCGTCAGACCAACTTCTCTGTTGGTTGTCGGAATCCATTCTAATCTATCGGATTTGGGCTTTCAGGGCTTCATTTTCTCAGGCCAGTTTGTTCTTTTCCCCTTTATCGGCAGCCACTTGCAAACTATTTTCGAACTTTAGGTCCCTAATCTGTTGTTTCAGCTTACCTACCTCTGCCTTGTAGCTTTCCTCTTTTGCTAACCAACCCCACTGCTCTTGTGAATCATTAGTAAACTGTTGGACAAGGGCTCTTTTGGCGGGCCTTTGCGGAATCTGAAACCTTTTTCTGAACCAAATGTTGTACTTCAGATCCACCTCACCCTTAGCTAGGTCTCGGACCATTGTTCTAGACTCGAGGAATCTGCATTCATTCCATAGCTTTCGAATCTTATCTTCCGAAAATGCGACTTTCGGGCTCAACTCAATGACGTGCTTACTTAGGTCTTCATCAGTAGGGACTATTTGAAACCTTCCCAATTGACGCAATATCCGATGGGGAGCATACGGTTGGATACTACAGATACCCATCAAGAGAACATGACATTCTTTTGCCGACATGTATACCACCTCAGTAGCGGGCAACCATCCCAACGCCCATTCAATTTGATTGGTAGTCAATGACCTCAATCGCACAAGCCACACTTCAACACCTTCAGAGAACGCGACACCTGTTACTCGTTTCTCAAACCCCTTGATGCAACTCGATCCGGTTAGCCCGTGGTTCATGTATGCTACACGGTGGCAAAGATGTTCTTGCATCCAGAGTTGGAGTAGCAGATTGCAACCCTGGAAGAAATTTCCTCCCTCCCGGCATATGGTTAGAGCTCGATAGATTTCTGACACAATTAGAGGAACCACAGTACTGTCGGCCTATTTGATTGCAACATCGACCATCCCTACAAGGCCTATCTCTATTTTCTTATCTTGGCGTGGACAAACCACGACTTCTAAGAACGCCGTTATAAACGCCAAAGTTCGCCTTGCCTCCCAGCATGAGTCAGCCCGAGATTTGGCTCTTCAAAACCCCGAGGATTACCATACTGTTGATACAAGAATAGGAGACTACAACACCCTTCTGATAAATCCTCATTCTGCACATTCCGGCTAATATTTAATAAATCCAGAAATCAGTGTGGAGATACCGGTCTTGGTGACAGTAAATATTGGCCTCTAAGATTTCCATTCAATCCTGCATAACCCGAGACTTCCTCCAGCGTGGGTGTGAGCTCAAAATCAACAAAGCGAAATACATTCCGGGTTGGATCCCAAATCGGTATTAAGGCCTCGATGATATCCGACCTTGGCCTGACATTCAGCAGATTGACGAGACCCCCCAGGATTCTCACCACTATCTTTCTGTTACCTTCTTCCAAATCATTTCACCACATATGGAGCTGTAAAGGGACCTCAATAAGAACTGTGAAGGGTTCAATTTTGTTTGTGCTTATCGTGCACATTTATTAAGGCAATTAAGTAAAAGGCAAAATCTATTTGACCCCAAACCAAATTGACTAATTAAAATACAAGACCTGGGTTTCGAATGCGGCCTTTCATCACTTCGGTGATGAAGATTTTAAGGCAGTGTTGGCTAACCGGCCAAAATCTAAAAAATGACCAAAGGTGGCCGTTTATGCAAAGTCAACCTTCCAGCGTCCCTTTTGGGAACATTCGGCTATTTTTGACAAGAACAACATCACCCGACTTATTGATGACTAAAATATTAATTTTGACATTTTCTGGCTATTTTTGCAAAAGTGGAGGTTGGACCCGATAAGGGTTTCCTACGTATCTCACATCCGGTGAGAATCAAACATGCGTAGTTCGGACAGTAGAACAAACTATTTTTGAAAACAAGACCTTTTCTTTTCTTTTTCAGTGGCGAACAAAACAAATTATAAAAAAAAATCATTATTTCTTTTTTCTTTTTTATTGGCAAACAAAACAATTATTTTGAAAAATAAAAACTTACCTTTTTTCTTTCTTTTCCTCGGCAAATAATAAAAAAATATTTTTTTTCTTTTTTTTTTCAAAAATCCAGCAAAGTTTCGACACTACTTCGGCATTGGTTTCCTTCTAAAGAAGGAGTAGTTATCTCTCCAATATTCCCAATTTTCAAAAGCCGGTCAGCATGCTAGTCCGAAGCAAAATAAATGTAGAGGTAGAAAGTAAGATGCATCAAGATGGTCCTTTCATTTCAGGTTGCCTGTCCTAGACGGACCCAACCCATGTGTTGAGTCCCCTAAGTAAAATGCACATGATGCAGAAAAACGTTCCTACTAGGGATCCGGCATGAGGCTTCGTTATTCCAAGTTTAAAACCTGGGTTTATTGTTCTAGACCTGGCTTACCCAAGCAGACAACTCGAGCCGGGGGGAGGGGAGNTGGTAAAGCATTTAGCACATTAAGCCCAAACATATAACAAAAATCAGATAATATACAAGCCAAATACAACAAATATACCAAGCTCGAATTCTACATCCTAAACAAAAAGTTCTGGGTTTTTATCCCTAGTGGAGTCGCCAGAGCTGTCACACCTCCATTTTATGCTACTACACCCCATGAAGGGTGTAATAAAGGGAGTTTTTCCAGTTAAAGGATAATCGAAATAGGATTTATTATTAAGAGTTGGAGTCGCCACTTGAGAGATTTATGGTGTCCCAAGTCACCGATTTGAATCCCGAATCGAGGAGAACGTTGACTCCGTATTACAGTCTACGAATCAGAAATCCGGATAAGGAATTCTGTTAATCCGGGAGAAGGTGTTAGGCATTCCCAAGTTCCGTGGTTCTAGCACGGTCGCTTGACTGTTATATTCGGCTTAGATATCTAATTTTAATATATGTTCAAACCTACGTGCATTTTTACATTTTTAACCGCTTTTGATTATTATTTTTAAGGAAAGTTGAACGTCGTTTAAAACATGTCTTTGGATCGCGTCACATGAAATGCACCCGCAATCCTGATCACATTTGACTCGATGTTTTGGGATTTGGATTTGGGTCGCATGAAATGCACACCCGAGTTTAAGAAGGTAAGATTATTAAACACGCACCTAAAAAGGCTATCGCGTTATTATTTTGGGGAAGGCCGTGAAATTCGCTAAACGGCCCCTCCCGAAATCTAAGTATTTATTATAAACCTCTATTGAGGGCCCACAGTTTGTGCATTTTTATTTAGTGAGGCTCGTCTCATTTATTTTTATTTAAGGGTGTCCTAAAGTGACTATGATTTTCTAATTATTTGTTTCTAAAGATAAAGAAAAGGTCCTAATTAATTACATGTTTATAAATTCGGGCTTCGAGTTCAAGTCCGAATTCAAACAAAAGGAGGGACCCTCTTAGTTTGAACCCGCTACCTAACTCGAAGCCCGAACTTATAGTGTTAGATTATGGCAAATGCAAACGGAAAATTTCACTCGAGCTTGCACAAAGGGAGATTGTTTCGTGCCTTATTCTATAAATGAATATTACTAAAGTTGAAATTATGAATAGAATATGGAATTAACAAACAATGTTATCAAA
The DNA here is from genome assembly GCA_026770625.1 of Nicotiana glauca. Lineage (NCBI taxonomy): Eukaryota > Viridiplantae > Streptophyta > Magnoliopsida > Solanales > Solanaceae > Nicotiana > Nicotiana glauca. The sequence goes on from MU769587.1 coordinate 8,083, forward strand.
ACAAACTAATTATTCTCTAACTAATTTAGACCTACATTATTAGATAAATTAAACCGTTGGAATTAATTGTTTACAGCTATTTGAAACTAAAACCAACCTTAATCACTAATGCTTGCGAAAGTTTATTAAAACTTAATCAGACGCTTGGAAAATCTATTATATTCAAAGGAGCGCTGACACGTCTTACTTGAACTCCACTCATGCCTACTAGCTTAAGGACTTTAGTTTTATTATAACGAGCCAAACTTCGAATATATCAGACCTGCCGATCCTACGAAATTACTGGCCATTTTTTACTCTGCCTAATATTTGCAGAACTAAACATGTCTAACACTGATTTCTCTTTGAACCATTCGAGCCCCTTTTTTAACAAATGAAACGACTTGAAACGATTTTGTAACTACTGAAAAATGGATTGCTAAAAATAAATTAAGCTACATTACACTATGCTAATAATAGTGAACTTAACTAGTAAACTGAATGAACAAATACTCGTAAACAGTAGTTCATCAACTCAAAACAGTAGTTCATCAACTCAAAACAGTCCAGAATAGCTCAATCTCAATACAGTTTTAATAACTAAGATTAAAGTATTATGAACTAAACTACAAGCATTCATATGGATGAAAAAACTTCATTTATTACTTCACTTCACAGCTTCATCACACACGATTAGAATGTGTACCTGGAAAATGCAATGAGGAAGAAGAAAAGAGGAAGGTCAGCTGTAGTAACAATGCAGCAGATGTAACAACAACATATTCCAGTCCTTAAAATAGCCAATGCTACATTAACAACCACAATATACCCCAGCAACAAACTCAGGAAAAACCAATTGAAACCCCAGAAATACCAACAACAACACAGACGAACCAGGAACCCAGTGAAATAAAACCAGAGATACCAGCAGCAACAGCAAACAAACAGACTCGACCAAAAGATGCAATGAAACAGTATGCTTTCTGATTTTTTATTCTTTAACTCTCAAAGAAGAACACTCTTAGGAACTCTACTTTTTAATTGATTTTCAGCAGTCAAAGAAGACTAGACTCTCCAGTTTTTCAACTCTCAATTTCTGACCTCTTTTCCATTCAACCCCCCCCCCCCNACATTCTGCACATCCCATCTAACACCCCACTCTTAAGTCCTTTTTATCCTTCCTAAGTTCTTTGCTCCCCACTCACTTGTCTCATTTTTATTAATTAACTCTAAGGTTATGGGTATATTAGTATTCAAATCACCTATTAGATCATCCCATGCTATTTATGTTTTCCAAACCACTAAGTATTAAACAATACACTAGTTTAATGTTATATTAGCACTTAGTGGACAGACCATTCAACTTAACTGTGATGATCTGGCCCGTTGTCACGTGAGTTACCACCCCGTTTCTCCCTTATTGTATTGATTCATATTTCAATATCAGTATTAGAGTCGATCGGGTGTAATTGAATTGGTTTTGGTCAAAAATAAGGCACATAGCCTTTTAGAAGGAAACTTGTTTTGGAAAAGTCAATCGAAAGTTGACTTGTGAGTTAGAGGGCTCGGATGTGAATTCTGGTGGTTTGGTTAGCTTTGTGAGATGATTTGTGACTTAGGAGTGCGATCAGAATTGAATTTGAAGGTCCGGTGTAGAATTAGGCTTGAATTGGCGAAGTTGGAGTTTTGGCGAATTTCGGTGATAGGTGAGATTTTGATCCGGGGTCGGAATGGAATTCCGAGAGTTTCAGTAGCTTCGTTAGGTGATTTTGGATATGTCTGCAAATTTTAGGTCATTCGGACGTCGTTTGGTCGGGTTTTTGATCGAATGTGAGATTCAGAAGTTTTAGTTGAACTTAGGCTTGAATCCGTCGTGATTTGATGATTTTTGTGTTAACGATCGTGTTTTTATGATTGGAACAAGTTTGAATAACGTTATAAGATGTATTGGTATTTTTGGTTGAGGTCCCGGGGGCCTCGGGTTGATTTCGGGGGTTCAAACGGACCATTTTTGGTTGGTATTGAGATCAGTTTTTCTGATGTAAGTGTTGCAGAATGTTATTCATTGCGTTCGCGTGGTGATGGACGCGAATGCGTAGAGTAATTTTGGGAGCCTGGGAGTTATACCTTCGCGTTCACAAGGGAGAGAATGCGAACGCGTAGTTGTGAAGTCTGGCGATTCACGTTCGCGTTAGTTTATCCGCGTTCGCGAAGGAGGAATTGGGATCAGTGGAGTTTTGTTATACGCGTTCGCGTGAGTAGAGGTCGCGTTCGCGTGGAGTCAGTCCATTGGGCATCGCGTCCGCGTGGAATATGTCGCATTCGCGTAAGGTCTTTTTAAATTTTAAAAATGTTGGTCTTCGCGTTCGAGTGGCTTGTGTCACGAACGCGATGAAGAAAAAGGCTGGGCGGACAGAAGGGTTTTATAACATTTCCTCCGCGAGCTAAAGTCATATTTCACCATTTTTGAGCATATTTGGGAGCTTTTGACGAGGGATTAAGAGGGTTTCAACTAGGATTCGATTGGAGGTAAGTTTTATGAGCTAATTACGTGATTTTATTGAAGAATTATCATTGAAATCTCTGAAAATTGGGTGAAAAATGGAGAAGTTAGGGCTTGGTTTTTGATATTGAAAAATTGGAATTTGAAGGGGCTATTGAACTCCGATTTTGATAAATTTTATATGTACGGATTCGTGGTGACTCGAGGATTCCAAAAATATGAATTTCGTAATTTTTCGAGAAGTGGGCCCGGGTCTCGGGTTTTGCCAACTTTGTATTTTTGGGTGTTTTTCGAGTTCTTTCAATTGGGTTATGTTCCATTAGCCTATTTTAATGTATTCCTTGTGGTTTTGATCAGATTCGGCACCCGAGGA
>MU769587.1:12140-39659 GCA_026770625.1 Nicotiana glauca
ATGATATTGCGCTTGGGCTGTAGGAGCCCCTCCGGAGTTTGAACCCCCACAGTGAGCGCGGGTACCCAAAGGGATCGGGCTACGCGTCGTAGCGGTCATGTGCATTGCATTGCATTCATGCATTGATATATATATCTGCTTTGACTATTTTTGTTAGCTGTTATTACACTGTTAAATGTGTAGGAGTACTGCTCTTAGCTTTACATTGTGCTATTTTTGGGATTTCTTACTGTCGGATATTATACATGTCTATTACCACTGATTTGGAAGTACTCACTTTACTCCCTGCACCTTGTGTGCAGATCCAGGTACTCCGGGAGCTAGCTGAGCTTTCTGCTGTTCATCAGAGTTTCATACGGAGTTGTCGAGGTAGCTGCCTGACGTCCGCAGGACCCGACTCCTCCCCTATTTCCTGTTATTTGAATTTTTCTGCGTACTTCAGACTATGATGTATTACAGTATTATTATGCTATTCTGGTAGAGGCTCTAGACTCATGACCCCCCCAGGTCTTTGGGAGGTTGTTCAGTATTGTTGATGTTCGGATTATTTCTATCTATCAGTTATACTTTTGGTTTCAATGCTGTTAATGATTTTCAAACAAATAGTTTTGAGCTTTATGCTCGGGTTGAGAGTGAAATTGGTCGGGCTTGCCTAGAAGTTGTGTTGGGCGCCATCACGACCGGGTTTGGGGTCATGACATTAACCATTTTCAAACCCCCTGACATCCCCAAAATACCCTCCTAAAGCTACTGAAATTACTTCATTAGGTAACTGAACCTTTCCCCTGACTAATTAAAACTCTATTCTACTCAGCTGCGGGCAAATTAACTAAACTGTACCTAATGATCAAATTGAAAACAGGTAAAGAATTCCAGGAATAAAACTATGCATTAGGGAGTTTTAGAACAATAGCCTAATTAACTTCGAACAACTACCAAATTATTCTTATCAGAGGACATCCAGGCATGCATCATTTGGATCAGAATCACCTCAAAACCTGATTAAACTACCAACTTATCGCTTTGAATTAGCTACATTAACAATGTGAACACTAAACAACAGAAGTAGAGATGAAGGATCACATAGAACTTGACCAAGCCAGAAAAAGAAAAATTTAGAGTTGAACCAAACTAACGTACAAACGTATCAAAATGATTCAAACGCCTACAATACGTGCTAATCAATCAGAAGAAAGATGACCCAAGAAAAAGGTCCAGAAGAGGAGGAGAAGATAATAAAGAAAAATCAATTAGACAAATACAACAAACCTAAAGAATAAATGGTGACAAAATAGAACAAAAAAAGAAAGGAAAAATACCTCAAAATCAGAACCAAGCGAACTCCGGTCGGTCGAAGCTTTGACTCAAACTTTTTGAGTCCAAAACGGACCTTAATCGAGTGTTCTCGACTAAGAACACCTGACTAAGGTCGATTGTGACCTCAAATTCCTTTGGTTCTTCTAGGGCTCGTTTGTTCGATTTGAGATTCGACAGGCTTGGCCAAGATTCGAACAAAGCTAGTATGGGATTAAGGACGAGGGTGGTCTGGTGGTAAACTGGTGTTGATTTGGGACTGTTTAGGGTTGGCGCCTCCACCAGGAATCTTGTGGCGGCACTAGGGTTCTTAGCTCAAAATCGAAATTCAACGAATCCTGGGTTGATTCGAAGGGAACTAATGGTGTTAAGGTGATGAAGGAGGTTCGGTGGGGGTATGGTGTTAATTTGGCCTCAAATAGACAAGCTAGGGTTTGGGTCAGATCCTTCGATTGAAGATTCAAAAATGTTGGCTGGGATTCGAAGGATAAGGTTCAAGGTTTTGGAACGGGGAGGTTGAGGTGAACAACCGGTGTAATTTTTGGGCCATTTGGACCACCGGAACCGCCGTGAGGTGATTTCCAGTGGGTGGTCGACGGCGGAGCGAGGAGGAGGAAGGCGAGCCTGTCTCTGAGGGGTTGAGAGAGACGAGCGAGGGGGGATCTGAAGGGGGTGGGGTATGTTTGGGAGTTATATACTAGTTATGTGCCTAGGTATACCTTCCGATTGGTCAAGTGTTTGATCAATATGACTTGCTCCAGCTCCTCAACCATCGACTTGGTGGCACCAGAATCGTCAAGGGCTATGAACGACCAAGGGACTCCGTAATCATCATCCTCGCCCGTCTCCTACTTCTCTGGTTTGGTCGGGGCCAATGTCGATGATTGTCACACCTCTTTTTTCTAAGGAATAGGGAGTTTTTTCACTTTAAGTGACACTAATTGAAATGAAATTATTTTTTTAATTAGAGTCGCCACTTGGAATAATTACTATGGTGTCCTAGGTCACCGATTTATTTTAAAATCCCAAATCGAGGAAATTGACTCTATATATGGTCTGCGAACACAAAAGACTAGGTAAGAAATTTTGTTAATTCGGGAGAAGGTGTAAGATACTTTCGAGTTTCGTGATTTGAGCACAGTCTCTTAACAATTAATACTTGGCCTAATTATCTGATTTATTATATATTTTAAGACTTATGTGCATTTTTTTTTATCTTCTAACCACTTTTAATTGAATATTTAACCGCTTCTTAGAAATTGCGAAGTTATTTCTTGAATAAGTTACGATGACGTACACTTGTCGTTTTGGTACATATTGCAAATCCCGACATGTGAAACACACATGTGATTTAAAATATATTTATTATTGTTATTTGAAGTTATAATCAAGTCGCATGAAACACACACTTGAATTGAGGTTACATATCATGACTATGCCACGTGAAGCACATTCATAGTCACGATGATTTATTTAATCAAACCTAAAGTAAGCTACGATGTTCGAGAGTGATTCAACTTTTCTAAGATTTGAGATTGCATGTGGAAGTCTATAACTATGGAGTTATTTGGAGATAAAGTACACAAATCAAGGTAAATTTGGAAACTGACTTACGTGGGACGCCATAATATTGAAGACTTGAGAATTTTTTTCAATTGAATTAAATTAATGAGTGTGTTGCTTTCAATTATTTATTTCAGTGAGAATTTATCTCAAGATAACACTACCGTAAGTTAAGATCAATTTACCTCCAACATGTCTAAAACGTGACTGCAAGTGGGCTTACAGTGAAGCCCAATATGTCATGGCTTTCTGAAACAATCAGCCTTCTCCAATTGCCTCATATGAGGGAGGGCAACAAACTTACAATTACCACTCAAATGAAATGAAGAACTACGATACAATATAGCAACCATTGACTTGCATAATTTGTTGATTTCAACAACAAATAAAACAGATTATTACATGCCTATTTCGATCTAGCTTTGCAAAAATCATGTGTTAACAAAAATAGCTCTCAGACTTAAATTAAGAACTAAAACTCAACTATTACAATCAATGGCCCTTGTTGCGCTAGTGAAACCCTTGAAACAGACCAAACACCAGTCAAATTCTAAAGCTCAATATCAGTGCATTCTCAAACTCAATCTAAATTCCATACATGAAATCAATTTCCAACTAACAAAATCCAGCCAATGAGTTATTCATACAAATCACATGAAGCATATTTTCCAATTTATTGCAACGTTGTTTAAATTTATATATTAATCAAATCAAATAGATCTAATATTAACATCAAGTTTTTATAGTCGAGAACAAAGCATGTGATATCAGCCAAGTGAACAAATTCAACAAATCTTATAGCATACCATCCAATTGTTGATCTTGGCCTTAGGCCCCACAAACTGCACATCCGCCTTGCTGGATCCTTCCCCGGATTCTACCATGTTGACTTCGGCAAATAATCTTTTAAACCCTTCATCTAAATCTCCATTCATACCAATCAGTGGCCCTGTAACCTTGGATAGCAATTGCTTTTTGATGCTCGGCCTGACAAAAGATCGGGACAGGCGTGGGATTGGCTTGGGAAGGACCCATGCCCTCTTCTTCATCTTGCGAGCCCGTCGCACATCCGCCATTGTAGGTTTTAACCCCAGACCAAAGGTATCTAGATTCTTGGGCAGAGAAACCGGTTGAACAATACCCTGAAGATCAGCCCCCAAACCTTTGCCTGGCACAAACCCGTTTTTCAGCATCTCCTGGCCGTTGGATCAATTAAGATCAACGGTCTGGATCCATTCACTAACGAAGAATGGTGTCGTTTGGTGTGATAAACGGGGCGGGCTGGACCGGGTAAGAGAGCAGGTCAGAGTCGGGTTGTAGGGGATGTGATCTCGACCGTTGGATAGGTTTGATCCAACGGCTTAGATTGGGTATGACAAAAAACGACATCGTTTGGACGTCTAATAAAGCCTGACCAAATTGGATTAGGTGAGGCGTGTTTTGGGCCTGGATTTGGTCAATTTTTTGGATAGCCTAGTCCGGTTTTTTTTATTTTCTTTATTTCCTAGTTTAATAAACTTTATATTAACTTATAAACCATATTAAAACTACTAATTAATTCCTAATAACAATTATCATACACAGTTAAATACTAACTTAAAATAAAATCACACAACTAGATATTGAATGCAAAGTACATTTATTTTTTGTGATTTTCATTTTTGTGAACAATCTTAATTACTCCTAATAAGTCCTAAATGCAAATGTGACATATTTTTGTATTTTCATCGATTTAAACAAATAAACATGCACACGCAAGCGCGAAAAATAACACAAAAATCCACAAAATCACACACACAAAAAAACATTTTATTTTGAATTTTTTTTAGAGTAATTTATGTGAGGCAAAAATCACGTGCTCACAATAATAAGCGACTAAAATACATAATTATAATCAATCATCACATCTACAATTAGAATACAAATAATCTACAATTTATCTACAAAATATCTACAAACTGGGTACATTGAATTTTTATATCCTAATTCCCATTCAATTGTAGCATAATTAGTATTTTTGATATAATTGTATTTTTTCAGAAGATTTGTAGAAGTTTTAGCCATTTTTTATTTGTGAAAATAGAAAATAAAGCATCTACAATCAGAATACAAATAATCTACAATTTATCTATAATTGTTGCAACATATCTTCTTCTTCTTCGAGTTTCAATCTAAAATTCAGTCAAAACCAAGTCTAATCTTCACCAAAATACCTCAAAATTGAGATATAAACTCCAAACCATATTCCCGATTATTTTTAACAACACCCAATACAAACAAATAATGATTTTTGAAAACCTAAATTTGAATTCAAAGCTTTCAGGCTTTTTAATGGCTGTCGATGGTGGAATTGCTGCTCTCTTGTCTTTTGCTTTTTATTACTGAAGTTTGCGATTGAGAAATAGAGAGAGATGTAGAGAGAATATCGACGAACTGAGCTTTTGCATAATTGATTTCTACAATTTGATTTGAATTTATTGACGATTTTATCTTTTTTTGATTTGTGGCTTAAGGAAAAATATTGAAGAACAGAGTTTTTGTAGAAAAGAGTCTATGCAATTTGATTTTAGATTGAAAATATAGGATTTGCATTTCAAATTTGATCTGAAGGTCGTTAAATCAATTAGAATATTTTGTTCCTGATTTGTAGCGCGCCGCCTAATTTGGAAGGAATCGGCTCCTAATAATTAGTATTTAATGAATGGTATAATAATTATAGAAAAACTGTGAACATGGCAGATAAATATGACACTATGCACATTTTTTATAATAAGATTTTATATATGGTATTGGAAGGAAAAGGTCTCTTCGTTATATTCATGTTTTACTGCGATGTTTCTCCTGTGATAATTAAAGTCGCTACAAAGCACATTATTCCGGAAAGAAACTTTTGCAGCCCCTTTCAATAATATTAAAATTTTCTTTTCCAAAATATTTTCACTTTTTTTCAAAAGCAGTGTTTGTTTGACAATAAAAATTTTAATTTTCACTTGAATAAATTTAAATTTTTTTTAAAAATTTGAAAAATTCCAAAAAATTATTTTTTAAAGTTTTCACTCGGATCACTTACAAATTTCAAAATTATTCATGTCCTAACATAATTCTAATTTTCAAATACCGTTTTCACGTTAATTTTTTTTACTTTCTTATTGGACAATTCTTATGTGCAAACGCCCACTAAGTCTGTATCTGTGAAATACCGATGTATTATTATTTGTGATAAGCGAGGATGAATTTAATATAAATTTATATACTATATGTTTTGGTGAATCACTTAGTCATATATGTGGTTCAAGTAAGATAGTAACACGTACTAACTTCCCCATCTCTCCATCAGTATCATCAATAGCGGGCTCAGAATTTTTATCAAGTGGGTTCAAACATATGAAGTAATTTACAAAGAAATAAATTTGGGAGAATTATACAAAAATACAGTCCACCCACATATGTTGCAGCAGAATAACCTAGTTACAACTTTGCAAATTTGTAACCTATTAACGATAGGCCTAAGTTTGAAAATGAGCTTTTTTTTTATTCTCAAGTTCTTCACGCACGAAAATTGTGTGATTTTTTATTCTTCTTCCCCAAGTTAATAGTATATTCCTATTCCAACTACAAAAAATTCAAATTCACATATAATGCCACTCGAAAATCTTAAATTTTCTTCTTTTTCAAGTTCCAAATAGTAGAAATAAAAAATAATGATTGCACATTCATGATTTGGCAAATAAATCAACAAAAAAGTCGATTTATACATAGATTGTTTGAAAAAAAATAAAAATTAAACATATAAAATTTTAATTTTTTATTTAATTACACATGTGCATTATATGTATAATAATGTATAACTTTGTATAAACTTGTATATGAAATCTTTAATAATGTATACTGGAAGAATAAGACAAAGAAGAAAAAGAAAAGAAAGTGTCAAACTTTTATGGATGGCTATTATACACGTAGAATATATATACACACTTATATATTACAAATACATAAGCTACCCCTGAATTATGGACCAAATCCCTGTTATACGTCTTTTACGGACAAAAATTACCTTACTTGCTCAATCTGTCTACAGTGTGCTAAGATGCACAACGTTTTTGTTGCTCAAATTTTTAAAATAATATGTATGATATCATGCACCAATAATATCGTGACACGTGTTATAAAAAAAATACGGAATTTACACCTTAATTAGTAGGAGTACTTTTTTTTTGGTAATTAACTTTTTTGTATTAATCACCAAAGATCAGGCTTTACATATCCATAGTACAGCATAAACTCAGCTGACTATCTCATCATCGTCTAATCTACTGAATTATAACATATCTCTATTAAGCTACTATACTACCAAAAATTATTGCATTTGCTTTCTAGCTCTAGAAACTACTCTAACATTACATATATAAGCTATTTTCTCTTGCCAACACTTCACTGCTACGATATCTCTGCTCAAAAATACGTGTATTCCTTTTCATCCATAATGCATATGAGACTTCAGTGATCACCAATCTAAAAATGCTGGCCGTACTTGATTTCCCTTTGGCTTTGTTGATGATCCATTGAAGATGTTGTTCCCAATTATGATTATTTGATTGATCCTCTTGAATCCACTTCATTACTTGTTTCCACTGCATTACTGTATATGAGCATAGCAAAAAGAAATGATCTCTTGTCTTCGCATGTCCTTGGCATAGAACATACTGTTGGCTAATATTCAATCCCCAGTTGATTAATCTATCCTTGGTTGGTAATCTTCCTTGTAGCAGTAACCATAGGTTGAATACAGTTTTTGGTCGAGCAAAATTCTGGAAAAGCAGGTTCTTCCAACTTACTCTTGGTAGTTCTCCTAAGAGCTGTAAGTATAGTTGTCTGATGGTGCAAATGTGATCATTTGAACTTTGAGCTTGTTGAAATATCTCTTGAAGCAATTATCCTCCTGACCATCCAACTAGCATATTTTGGGATTGGCATGTCCTCCATTTGTTTTTTTATCACATAGTAGGCATTGATCCATCTGATCCAAAGCTTGTCTTCTTTATAGGCTAAATCACAGTACACTTTTGCAATTGCTGCCTTGTTCCATAGAAGAAGGTTGATGAGGTTCAGACCACCAGCAGATTTGGGAGTACACATTCTTTCCCATGACACATAAAATTTCTTAGTAATAGTGTTGGTGCCAGACCATATATAGCTTCTGCATATAGCCTCAATCATCTTCAGCACTTTAACATGAAGGATGAACAACTGAGCCCAGTATGATTGAATTTCAAAAATCACAAATTGAATTAGTTGCACTCGACCAACATATGATAACTTCTTGGCATTCCATGAAGAGATCTTAGCGGTGATTTTCTCAATTAAAGGTTGTCATTACATCAAAGCAATTTTCTTAGTGGATAGAGGAATGCCTAAGTATTTGAATGGTGTCTCTCCTTGTACAAATCAAGGATGATCTAAAATCTGTTTCTTCACTTCCTGATTCACTCCACCAAAATAAACTGAGCTTTTACCTAGGTTAGCTTGTAGTCTTGAAGCCTCATAAAATTGAGAGAAATACTGGTACATATCAGCAATGGAAGCTAGGTCTCCTCTGGCAAATAGAAGGAAGTCATCAGCAAAGCTCATGCGATTGATGCCCAATTTTTTGCATCTGGGGTGGTAATGAAATTTGGCCTCTTTCCCCAACTCAGCAAGTGATCTACTCAAATATTTTATTACTATTGCAAATACAAAAGGAGAGATAGGATATCCTTGTCTAATTCCCTTAGCAGCTTCAAAAGGTTTAGTAGATTCTCCATTTACAAGAATAGTATAGCTAACTATTTTGATACACTCTATAGTCCAATTAATGAATCTGGTACGAAAGTCAATCTCCTCCATCAGAGTTCATTTAATTAGTAGGAGTACTTATTTCTTTCTTTAAAAAAAAAAAAGGACCCCCTTCCCAACCTATCTGTCATCTTGCCCAACACCCTTTTTGAGTCATTTTCTCCATTAAAATTCTGCCATTAAATTATCATTGACATCACCTTATTACCATCATTTTCACCACCATCAATATTAAGTTTTAGAACAAAACCCACAAACACCATAACCCTATTTCTTCATACCCATTCAAAAAGAAAAAAGTCACACAAAAAATTCAGCTTTTCATTGCTCGTGAATATAGCTGATTTAGAAACAAAATTATGATAATGCATTAAACTATTATCAACTAACTCTAAAAACAAAGAAGCGATTTTCATGCGTCAAAGATTGTGGGAAACAAAACAGAACTATGACGCAAAATAAATATATTGATTTTATTAGATCTGGAATTAAGAAAGATGGGTATCCAGCAAATCTGGAAATACTTAAGTCAAATTTGTAGGTGATAATAATTAATTTAAAATTTAAATTTATCTCTAAAATTATTTTAGTCGTTGAGCGCTTAATCTATAAAGAAGGCAAAGGTGAATGTTCGAGGATGAAAATGGGTGGGGTGGTAGCCGGTAGGGTGTGGAAGAGGGACCAAATTATTTAGAGGCATAAAAATTAAAAATAGAAAAATAGAAGAAATTGCTCAAAAAAATTAAAATGAAAAAGGTTGGACATATGTCGTTTTGATAATGATTCAGACCTAAATTTTATATATTCACTCACCTCTTTTAGATGTAAAACACATGTATGCCAACTATAAAAAATGGTGTCTTAAGTATACTGTAGAAATATTGAGTGTGTAAGGTAATTTTCGTCCGCAAAAAGTGTGTAACAAGAATTTGATCCATAGTTTAGAGGGTAACTTATATATTTTTTGATAATTTATACAATGTTGTACGCAGATATACACATTTACACATATTTAAATAATATTATATAAATATTATCTATACAAATTTACACTAGAAAACACCTTCTGTCCATCACCATATTACAGTTTCCAGCGAGGTTTTGCTATTCAAATTTGGGCTTCACCAGTAGCAAAGGATGAATAAAAACTGAGAAAAATAAGAAAATGTGAGACGATATTGTCAGAGATGTTCTTTTAGGCAAGATCTGATAGTTTTTAGCCAGGTCTGATAATTTTTGGACTGATAGGCCAAATTTTATTACGGTTCCTTAAACTCTCTCTGTCAATTAACTCAAAATCGAAACCTAGTTGACATAGAATGCGAGGATTAAAGAGCCCTTGTGCACATCTGTGTAGAGCACAATAATTGCTAGAATGTTGTAGTATTTATTTTTGTTTCTTCACTTGAGTACTCAAAAGAAAATAACACGAGTGTATACAAATTAATTCTATAATTTTTAGGGAAAAAAGAGAGAGAGAGAGGCGAGTGGAGAGAGATTGAGTATGCTGGGAAAGAAGAAATAAGAAAAGAAAAAAAAATCCTAGAAGTATATCTTTAATAATGGGCCAAAGACTGAAAAGTTTCTTTGAAATTAAATACAACTTGGGGTAAAAACTTCAAACCTAGGTTATTTTTGGTTGGGCTGCTGTACCAAGTGACAAAAACCGTAATTCTTCCAAAAGCTTTTGCACCTTAATAAAGAAGAAACAAAAGGCGCTGCTGGGTTATATTCATTGCAGATTATACTTTCATTTAAAGAAAAAAACAACATATAGATTTCCGTTTCCTAATAAATATAGAAATAGCTATATTGAAAAGAGTTATACTTGTTGATTGGTTTAGAACAAGGATCCCTAAAAAAAATTTAACCTACTTTACCATTGAGCTATGCGATATGTTTAGATCAAGTGGGTTCAACATTTTTATTATAACTATATTTTCTTAAAAAAAGATAAATAGATTTGTATATATAATATTTTTTTGGTGGAACGAGGTCATGATCCCATGTAGGTCCGCCCCTACTGTGCCGCATACAAGATTTTTTGTAAGCGGTATCAACAATTTGACAGATAACTATTCCTGAGATCTTATTGTAACTTTGAACTTTGTTCGTGCTTTGAATTCAATCTAAGTGATCAAAAATTATTATCTTAATATGGATATCCAATAAAAAAAAGGAAGTTTTACCTCCTATGGCAAATTATTACGCCCTATATATTATAAACTAAAATAATTTTAAAATATTATTATTTATAGCTATCTTTTCTATTTTATAGTAAAATAGGTATTTAATTTATTTATACCTACTATTGAGACATGAAATACGCCAATTATATCCTCTCTTTCTCTCTCTCTCTCTCTCTCTCTCTCTCTCTGCAAGATTTTCATTCCGCTCACTTCTCTATCAAATCAGCAGAATCATCGGCGTCATCATTGGTCGTCGTCAGAATTCTCGTCGGCATCATTATCCACTATTGACGCATCCTTTTAGGCAAACAAATCTGGCCATGGCTACGCTGAAGAAGATTTAGGGGCTGGATTTTTATTCGTCTCCATTTTTAGTTTTAATAAATGTATGCAATAATTTGTTTGGCCGGAAAATGCTATCTCCGACGAACTTTCTTGTATTCTTGGATATTTTAATTACATACAATGATACAAACACATTATATTATGTATAAATATACTCAAATACATTGTATTTTTGTATAAATACATTAATTTTTTCATGTATTTTTATATTTTGAAGGTCTGCATTTTTTTTAATACAGCTGAATATCATTGTGCTTTGTGATTTTTTGTTGTTTGAACATAGTCGAATTGACAACGGTTAATTAAATTCAAGGTATAATAGTGAATAATGAATATACATGAATTAAATACAATATATACAGTCGAATTAAATAGAATTGTATGCACCCTATTTCTTTATTATATGGAATACAACACAGTAGCAGCGAAATTTTTGTAGAATTGATTTTGTTGAGTACATGGAATACAGTTGCGGGAGTACATGGAATACAATACAGTAGCAACGAAATTTATACAGAATTAATTTTGCAGAGTTAAATTAGGAGTGATTCACTGATAGTAGGCTAAATTGTATAGTTTGGCCTACGTTCGGGCTCTAACTTAAGGATGCTTTACTATTGTAAGTGTGTAAATAATGTAAAAATTGGCTCTAACGGTGACTTTTATGTTTCACAGGAGTGCAATAATTAAATAAGGACTTATGATGGTGACCCGGGCAAAATTTGGAACTAATGGACGAAAAAAGGAGCAAAGCTTGTTGGCAGTGGAAAACCCCACTAGCGCGCGCTAGTTCAGCAATACAAAATAGAATTAAACCCCACTAGCGCGGGCAATAGCGCGGCCTTAGCGCGCCCGCGCTAGTCCAGTTGCGGAAACAAAATTTTAAAAAGGACAATTTCGGAAGTCCAAGAAAATCCACACAAACTATAAAAGGTTTAACAATTCCAATAGAGAGGTGAGTTCGAGTTTTTGAGGAGAAGCAAGAGAGGCAACTTGAAAAAACGATTTTTATCTCCCTACTTTATTCTTCTATCAATGACTATGAATTCTTTTGTAGTTTTTATCGTTGTTATGAGTAGCTAAATATTTTAATCTAAGATTTTGGTGAAACCCGTTGGGGATGACTTTTGTTATATTAATATAGTTTTGAATTGGTTGTTAATCTCTATTTGTTCATCTACGTTTTGATTATGGTTAATTGAAAGGGCCCTCAATTATCCGTCCCTATTTAGTATATATATGCTTGAGAGAGAGTGCATATTTAGGTAGTTGTTTGAACAACATCACTCCCGAAGTATAGACGAGAGCCATAACTGAGGGTTTAGAGGTTGGATTAGAGATAATGATACCTCGGGTGCAATCTAAGTAAATTGTAATGCGAATCTAGCTAGCGTAGCTTGAGAGAGTGCGTCTAGTAAATTATCATAATTGCTTGAGAAAGATTTATGATAGCTGGAGAGTTCATGATTGATAGAGACAACTAAGTCATAGTTATAAGACATATTCCAATTGTTTACACATCAAGCATAATTAATTTTCAGCTGTTAATAATTTTCAGTTTTTAGTTGTTAGAAATCCCATCACTCGTTAATCACAAAGTTTGGGGAAATTGATTTTGTGAATTTAGTAAGTCCGGCAAACGTAATTGATAGGTTAATTCCCTGTGGTTCGACTCTGGGCAGAATTACTCAGATTATATTTGCAACTTCCGCCTGTCTTTTTATAAGGCATAGTTTGGCGTTATCAAATTTTGGCGTCGTTGCGGGAGAATTAATGGTGTTATCAATTACAATAAAAAGAAGTACAAAAATTCTTAGTGTAGTCCGTTTTCTCTATACCTAATCTTTTCATTAAAATTCTAACATTTGAACTCTTGTGGAATTCAGGTGTATGCCTAGAAATTCTTCGAGGACTGGAGAACTGGTAGAAGGACTCTCAGACCCCGAGAAAACATTCATGGCATTGAATCGTGCCAACAATCCCAACAACCAAACTAGCTCGAATTTGACATGGGTGATGCACAAAACGTCATTGAAAACGTTGAGGATCCGCCAGCAAATCCCAACATAAGAGTAGTGGCATCTCTTGTGCCCGAAGCTGCACTTTATGACTGGAAACAGCCCACGGCTAATAACCTGGCCACTGCTATAGCTATGCCCGCAATTCAAGCGGAGACCTTCCACATAACCAACAATATGCTGCATCTTCTGCAGAATAAAGGATTGCTCTCCGGATCACACATTGAAGACCCTCAGCAGCACCTGAAAAATTTTCTATCAATTTGTGTGACCCAAAGGCAGCCAAATGTGACCCCGGAGGCCATCAAGCTGTTATTGTTCCCATTCTCTGTGATCGGGAAAGCTCAGACTTGGCTAAATTCACTCCATATCAATTCCATTGTCACCTGGGAGGAATTAGTCAAGCAGTTCCTGAATAACTTCTATCCGCCCAACAAGACTGCAAGACTGATTGATGAAATATTACAGTATAAGCAGCAGCCGACTGAGTCCTTGCAAGAAACTTGGGAAATATTTAAAGGGATGCTAGTGAAGTGTCCTCACCATGGCATTCCAGACCAGATGCTCGGCCAGAGATTGTACATGGGGCTAGCTGACAATTTAAAAGCAAATGTGTATGCTTCAGCTGGAGGTGCATTTTTGAGTAAGACATTCACCGAGTTAAAAATCCTTCTTGATAAGATGTCACAAAATTCGGGGTGGATGAATAGAGGTACAACACTGGCACCCATAGTGCATTCAGTTCCTCTTGACCCAAATAATTCACATGTAGAGAACATGGCCACACTCATGACCCAGATGAGCATTTTGACAAAGAAGATTGATGAGATGGGTACAAAATAGGTGCACATTGTTGATACGATAAATGGAGGACTGTGTACACCTTGTATTAATCAGTCTTATATGTGTTCATGGAGCGGAGAAGGTGAAAATCAAGGGGCAAGAGAGGATATGAATTATATTAACAGTTTTGGGGGTCAGAGACAAGGAGGACAGCAGTTGAGACCGCCACAAAATCAGCAGTACAGGCCAAACATGCAACATCTTGGGGATATGCACCCTCAAGGCCAAATGGTGCCAGTACCATATCAGATACTACAGGTCCATCCACAGCAAAATCATCAACAATTAACATATCAACCACCTCCTCAGCAGCAAGATAACAACATTATGGAAATCAGGGGTGTACTTCAGCAACTCATTGGGACAAATAATAAGGTGCAGGAAAAATTGGCAGTGCATGATTCAGCAATAAAGAATATTGAAACGCAGTTGGGACAGTTGTCCATGGCTTTAAACAACCGCCATCAGGGAACCTTTCCTGCAGACACAAATATAAACCCCAAGGAGCAAAACCCAAATCAGTTGATGGCAATAAGTCTCCGGATCTGGAGAGATTTGGATAGAGAGCAGGAGATTATACAAGCCAGTAAGGAGAATATGCCAGTCACTCCAGTTCTATTAGAGATAGAGGAACCAATAGAACTTACTGAAGTGATGGTTGAACAGAGTCATGAGGAAAAAAGCAAAGATAAGATGAATGAGCAAGCTGCAGATTATGTGGCACCTCTTGTGCCAGAAAATTCCAACAGAGAGAAGCCAGCAAGCAGTGCATAAAGTGTGATACATACACCCTTCCCTCAGAGACTGGTAAAACAAAAGAAGTTAGACCAATACAAGAAATTTATGGAGATGCTGTGTCAAATTTAGTTGAATATTCCTTTGATGGATGCTTTGAGGGAGATGCCCGGTTATGCCAAGATGATGAAGGACCTAATGTCACAAAAATTTGATTTTTAGAACCTTTCTACAGTAATTCTGACACAGACCTGCAACGTAGTAGTAACAAGACCGATGGCTTAAAAGATGTCTGATCCAGGTAGCTTCACTATTCCATGCACAATTGGGAGTTATGCCTTTGCAAAGGCATTATATGATTTAGGAGCCAGTATAAATCTGATGTGGCTGGCTGTGTACACCAAACTGGGCATTGGCAGAGCTAGACCGACTTCGATGTTGCTATAGTTGGCTGACCGCACGGTAAAAAGGCCAATTGGTATTTTTGAGGATGTGTTGGTGTAAGTGGAGAAGTTCGTGTTCCCTGCAGACTTTGTTATTCTAGATTGTCAAATAATCAAATGAGGAGATACCTCTCATTTTGGGTAGACCATTTTTGGCCACTGGAACAGCACTGATCGATTGTGAGACTGGGGAATTAAAAATGAGACTGAACGATGAAGAAGTCATATTCAATGTTCAGCAATCTATGAGGAGACCCAGTGAATATGCTAATTGTTCTCTAGTGGAGGCAGTAGATATGATCTTGCAAGAAGATGATGTGACCTTGACTGTTAAAGATTCATTAGAGGCATGTCTGACAAATTTAGAGGAAATGGATGGTGAAGGGTTAGCTTAATGGGTCATGGCACTTGAAGGCCAAGGATTCTGGATAAGGGAACCTCAGTTCGAGTGCCTTGAGTTAGAAAAAAGGGGCTACACCTTAAGCAAAGTCATCAATAGAGGAACCACCCAAGCTGGAGCTGAATCCACTCCCAGATCACCTCAGGTATGTTTTCCTAGGCCCTGATTCTACTTTGCCTGTTATTATATCATCCAGTTTGCTAGATGTGCAGGTAGACCAGCTCTTACAGGTACTGCAGGAAAGTAAGACTATCATTGGATGGACTATGGCAAATATAAAGGGTATCAGCCCAGCCTTTTATATGCATA
Organism: Nicotiana glauca; assembly: GCA_026770625.1. NCBI lineage: Eukaryota > Viridiplantae > Streptophyta > Magnoliopsida > Solanales > Solanaceae > Nicotiana > Nicotiana glauca. The sequence continues at coordinate 28,132 of MU769587.1, forward strand.
AGATTCTCTTGGAAGAAGGCACAAACCTTCCAGAGAACATCAATGAAGGATGAATGAAAGAGGTAGTAAATAAGGAAGTGATCAAATGGTTAGATGCGGGAATCATCTTCCCCATCTCTGATAGCAATTGGGTCAGCCTTGTCCAATGTGTGCTGAAAAAGGGGGAATGACTGTTGTGCATAATGAGAACAATGAGTTGATCTCAACTCGTACAGTCACGGGATGGCGGATTTGCATGGACTACCGAAAATTGAACACAGCCACCCGGAAGGACCACTTCCCCTTGCCTTTCCTTGGCCAAATATTGGATAGGCTGGTAGGGCGATCGTACTTCTGTTTCTTGGATGCATATTTGGGGTACAATCAGATATCAATAGCCCCCGAAGATAGAGAGAAAACATCCTTCACTTGTCCGTATGGCATCTTTGCCTTTCGTAAAATGCCTTTTGGCCTTTGCAATGCACAAGCGACATTTCAACGGTGCATGTTAGCATTTTCACAGACATGGTGGAGGATAGTATGAAGGTCTTTATAGATGATTTCTCCGTAGTGGGAGATTCATTCGAAGACTGTCTTAACAACTTAAGAAGAGTGCTTAAAAGATGTGTGGAGAAAAATTTAGTGCTAAATTGGGAGAAGTGTCATTTTATGGTATAGGAAGGGATAGTCCTGGGGCATCGAGTATCCAGTAAAGGAATTGAGGTCAACCATGCTAAGGTTGACGTGATTGAAAAGCTACCACCGCCCACTTCAGTCAAGGCGATGAGAAGTTTCCTTGGACACGCCGGGTTCTACCGGTGATTCATAAAAGATTTTTTCAAAATTGCTAACCCATTATGCAAACTCCTTGAAAAGGATCAGCCCTTTGTATTTTCTAATGATTGCAGGTTGGCATTTGAGGAACTGAAGAAGAGGTTGGTGACTGCACCCATCATTGTTACACCCAACTGGGAGCAACCATTTGAGCTCATGTGTGATGCAAGTGACTATGCCGTAGGAGCAGTGTTGGGGTAGCTAAAGGATAAGTTGATGTACCCGATTTACTACGCAAGCAGAACGCTAAGTGGTGCACAACTCAATTATACTGTGACGGAGAAGGAGATGTTGGCGGTGGTGTTTGATTTTGACAAGTTTAGATCATATTTGATTGGCTCCAAGGTAATTGTATACACTGACCATGCAGCTCTCAGGTACTTGATTGGGAAGAAGGAGTCTAAACCGCGCCTGATTCGTTGGGTGCTGCTGTTGTAAGAATTTGACCTCGAAATTCATGACCGTAAGGGCACAGAAAATCAAGTCACTGATCATCTATCATGACTTGAAGGAGCTAAAAAATTAGTCGAGGTCGAAGAGATTCTGGAAACCTTTCCAAATGAACAGCTGCTCGCAGCTAGTCTTGAGGAAGCGCCATGGTATACAGACTTTGCAAATTACCTGGCCTGCGGTATAGTTCTCTATGACCTTTCATCTGTCCAAAAAAAAAAGTTTTATCGTGATTTCCGCATGTATTATTGGGACGAGCCTTGTTTATTTAGAATATGTATTGATCATATGATCCAGAGGTGTGTCCCCGAGATAGAACAATCTTTTGTTTTGCAGGCTTGTCACGCATCAGCATATAGAGACATTTTAGAGGGGTCAGGACAACGACGAAAGTGCTAGAGGTTGGATTCTTTTGGCCAACAGTGTTTAGAGATGCACACCTATGGGTGAAGGGTTGTGATGAATGTCAGCAGACCGGGAATATTTCCCGTCGCCATGAGATGCCCATGAACCCGATTCCAGAGGTAGAGGTGTTTGATGTTTGGGAGATTGATTTCATGGGTCCCTTCGTCAGCTCATTTGGCAATAAGTGCATACTTGTTGCTGTGGATTACGTGTCTAAATGGGTAGAAGCTGCAGCGTTGCCCACTAATGATGCAAGAGTGGTGGTAGGATTTTTGAAAAAGAACATATTCACCCATTTTGGGACACCAAGAGCGATCATCAGTGATGGAGGTACTTACTTCTGTAATAGAGCCTTCGAAAAATTGCTTGCAAAGTATGATGTATGCCACAAGGTGGCTATCCCTTATCATCCGCAAACTAGTGGGCAGGTTGAAGTGTCCAACAGAGAGATAAAAAGTGTGCTAACCAAGACTGTGAATGCCACAAGAACTGATTGGGCAAAAAAGCTTGACGATGCACTCTGGGACTATAGAACTGCATTCAAAACACCAATAGGTATATCACCGTACAAGTTGGTATTTGGGAAAGCCTGTCATCTTCCTGTGGAGCTAGAACATCGAGCTTGGTGGGCACTAAAGTAATTGAACATGGATCCCGATGTAGCTGGACAAAATCGACTGACAGAGCTGCATGAGCTAGAAGAATTTAGATATCAATCCTTTGAAAGCATGAAGCTCTACAAGGAAAGAATGAAGAAGCTGCATGACAAGCACATTGTGGACAGAGATTGCAAACCCGGTAATAAGGTATTATTGTATAATTCAAGGTTAAGATTGTTTCTGGGTAAGTTAAAGTCCCGATGGTCAGGACCATTCAGAGTGATGAAAATGTTCGTAAGTGGAGCGGTAGAGATCGAATCAGAAGATGGGACAAACAAGTTCACAGTAAATGGACAAAGGTTGAAACATTACCTTGGAATAGCTGAAGAAAAAGGGATACAGTGGTGATCAATTTGAAAGAACCCCAGTATGTGAATGAGGCGTAATGATCAAATACTTGCATCGTGCCGCGACGTTAAATCAGGCGCTGTGTAGGAGGCAACCCACGAATGTGTTGTAAATTGTAGTATGTAACTTCATGTATATTAAAAAAAAACTAATAGTGGAACACCTGGATTAGCGCGCCCGCGGTAAGCCAGCGCTAAGCAGGTTTATTTGTGCCTCCCCTCGTTTCCACTAGTGCGGCCCCGCTAATCCAGCGCTAAGCCCGCGCTAGTGAGGTTTTAGTCTGCCTCAGATTTTACCCACTAGCACAGCCGCGATAAGCCAGCGCGCAGCCCGCGCTAGTCCAGGTAAGTTTCGCCTATTTTTTTGTTATTATTTTCTTTTCTTTTTACTCTCTTAACATAATTCAATCAAAACCCACCCGCCCCACCCCTCCTAATTTCCCAATCTCTATTCCTCTCCCACACGCCTACCAAACCCAAACCCTTCTCCTTCTTCTTCATCTATTCCTCCATATCCCTTCCTCGATACCCAACTATTTCCAGCACCACATTCCTTCTCTTCCTCAATCCTTCCATTTGTCCTATCATTCCCTCTGTTGGTATGTGTTTCTCCGCTCAATTTTGTTGTAGTTCTTTAATTTTGTTTTTTTTAAATTTATTTTCTTTCTTTTTACTTTGTATAGTAGAAGGTAGTTTTCTTGTAGGGTATAAACATATGTTAGTAGTTCGGTTGGGCTGAAAAATTGACAACATTCAAATTGTGGTTGTGTGATGTGCTCATTGGGGTATTGTGGTAGTGTTCATTGTGTTGAAGGGATAGTTGAAGCTTAAAATTAATCATTGGCCACAATGTGTTTGCTAAAAGGCCTCTTTGGAGGAATTGTGGTGACCATTCTGTGGTTAAGTCTGAGTAGACACGTTTTGGTCAACCGATTGAATAGAACTGACGTTGGACTATTTGCAGGTACCATGGCTCCTTGCAAACTCCAAGCAATAGGCTCCTCCTCCAGCCGCCCGGCTACAGCCACTAGGGGAAGGCCTCGAAAGTCGGTTGATACAAGGCCCTTCAATAGTCAAAAGTTCGTGTCCGCCAAGGCACAGGACAGGTTTAACAAAAAAGAGGCCAAAATAATTATGCCGAAATAGGCCATGGATCCCAATGCACTGGGGACTTCCTGCCCAAATATACCATTTGAAATGAGGAGAAGGCACCTAGACATATTTTTTTAGGAGCCGATCACTGCCAATATTATGCTTGTTAGGGAATTCAATGCGAATCTCCCAGAACATGAGGACTACATGGTTACAGTGCGTTAGAGACTGATCAATGCTTCTTTGGACACTATCCGGACTCTATACAGGCTTCCTCCACCAGCTCAGGAGTACGTGGATGCATACCAATCATACAGTGGAAAACATACTTCCTGGTCCACATTCACTAACACCATCTGTCAACCGGGATCCACTCTACAGTGGTACAAATATGGGACACTCCTCGGACCTCAAGTTTGAGGCCAAATGCTAGATGTACTTTATTAATAGCAGACTCCTACCCTCCAAGAACCTGTCAGAGGTGAACATCCCTCGAGGGTGCCAAATTTGGTGCTTCATGAATAATGCTCCATTTGACGTGGCCAGAGTCATACATGATGAAATGTTCCAGCGGGTCCGGGTTTAACGCTATGAGTTATACTACCTGTCTCTTGTCACCCAGTTATGCCTTCAAGCCAATGTGCCAAGAAACCTTGCTTTATATGGTCGAGTTCCTGTGGTACATCCTTTTACGGCTGAGAGGGTGACCACAGGAAAGGAAGTGGTAGCTGCCGAGGAATTGATTGGCCATGATTCTGATGATGGTGATGACGTGGAGGCGGAGGAATAACAACAGGTAGCTGATGCTGAGGATATTGTAGGTGATGAGTAACCAGCTCAACCACATGCTGGTGATGCTGCAGGCCTGTCTAGGGCTAGTCAAGGACAACGGTTAGACCACATGGAGCAGGAGATAGCTGAAATACGGGCCTCAATGACTGACCTGGGGACTCATGTTGATGAGATGGCCACCCAGCAGAAAAAATCTGAAAAATGCATCATGGGTTGGCTCTGTGCATTGGGTCGGGCGTGCAATGTCAACATCAGCTCTGTCTCCGACTAGGATTGAGCAGTCAGGGAAGTTCCATTTCCCTTCTTTTGATTTAAGTAGCCATGAGGACATGTCCTCAATTTAGGTGTAGGGTGGGGATAGGGTTACTTCATTGTATGTTTGTAATTGTAACAATTAACTATTTTCTTTGGTTGTTTTGTCTTGATTTGATTGTGTTGGTGTTAGAACAATAGTCATTAGGTAAGTAAAAATAGTAAATGACTTGTCCCGATGACGGATCTCTTTCGACGGGGTTCTTGAGGGACTAAGTCGGAAAAAAAATGGAATATAGAGACTCTTCCTAATGACGGATCCTTTAGACAATTTTCTTGAGGGAAGTTAGTCTAGAGAAAATACAAATAGATTTTTTTAGGTAGTGTAACAACTCCCCCCCTTGGTTTTTCTTTGGGCCACGGTTCTTTTCCAAGGGTTTATCTTGAACCAAGTATAGGTAGTTTTTGTTTTAGGTTAGGATTAATAGGCTACGAGCTAAAAATCGAAGGAAAAACCCTTAGCGTTTCTACACCTGAACACAATATACACTAGAGTGTAACTCTTAGCTTCAAGGGTGAATCTTGTTTAAGTTCCTTAAAAATAGTATGTCTATATCTAACTTGAACACTCAAAAGAGAATGTCTTGATAAACTAATCTGGAGTGAGTAATGTGCCATGTGTGTGTGAGTGTTATTGTATTCCCTGCTTTACATTTGATGCCTAGAACTTGCCCTATGTGTTTGCGAAACGAAATAGTAGCTTCATTCAGTTTTAGAAAGGATATAGGTATTTCTTTGTTGAGCCAGACATACAAAGTAAACCACCTGAATGCATTACATCTTAGTTAACCCCGTTGAGCCTATAAGCCCGTTTCTTTGGTAACCATATTGTGAACCTTACCCAATTATTTGAATAGCCTACTGTTTGAACCCTTTCTCCTCTCACTAAGCACTAGAATAGTATTGAAAATATGCAAAAGCAAAAGTGTGGGTTGGTGGTTTGGTGTTTGAAGTGGAACCATGGAAATAGAGAAAAGGTGCAGAATGTTGAAGCATAAAAAGAGAAGCACCACGGAAAAAAAAAAGAAAAATAATATATTATATAGTGATTGATAAGTGGTAGCTTGTACAAATTGCACCTAATGTATGGGGATGTTTAAATAAATGTGGTAGAGTGTTGGCTGACAAAATAATGATCTTGAAGTTTAATGTAATTGTATTAAAAGTGCTTAGGGAGATTAGTCACTATATCCAAATATATCCTACCTGTCCCTTAGCCTATATTACAAAAAAATAAAGACCTATTGATCTTAGATTGAGTGGGGCTTGAATAGTAGAGTACTACACTACGGGCAAACCTATGATGCATCTTTGTGGCATGTGAATGTTCTTTTTGAGAGCGAGCGAATTTTTTTCTATCTTAGTTTCTAATTGTCCTAAATATCATTGTATGTAGAACTACTCTCTTGTGTGATGTGAGGGCATATGATTCACAACGGAAACATAAGTCTTGACTCTTGTATAGAGTGGTTTGAGTATATGTGAATGTGCATGGTACGACAGATTTGATTCTTGAGGTAAAGTTGCTCACTACTAGTTGCAAATTTTGTAAAATGTTCATGGTGTGAGTCGTTAAGGGAAAAGCGTAGAAAAGAGACCTTGTGAGATGTAGTGGATTGCTCGAGTACTAGCAATGATTTAAGTGTGGGGTGTTGATAATAGGCTAAATTGTATAGTTTGGCCTACGTTCGGGCTCTAACTTAAGGATGTTTTACTATTATAAGTGTGTAAATAATGCAAACATTGGCTTTAATGGTGACTTTTATGTTTCACAGGAGTGCAATAATCAAATGAGAACTTATGATGGTGATCCAGGCAAAATTTGGGATTAAGGGACGGAAAAAAGGAGCAAAGCTCGTTGGCAGTGGAAAACCCCACTAGCATGGGCATTAGCGCGGCCTTAGCGTGCCCGCGCTAGTTTAGCAGTCCAAAACAGAATTAAACCCCACTAGCGCGGACAGTAGCGCGGCCTTAGCGCACCCGCGCTAGTCCAGTTGCGGAAACAAAGTTTTAAAAGGGCAATTTCAGAAGTCCAAGCAAATTCACACAAACTATAAAAGGTTTAACAAGTCCAATAGAGATGTGAGTTCGAGTTTTTGAGGAGAAGCAAGAGAGGCAAGGAAGCAACTTGAGAAAATGATTTTTATCTCCCTACTTTATTCTTCTATCAATGACTATGAATTCTTTTGTAGTTTTTATCGTTGTTATGAGTAGCTAAATATTTGAATCTAAGGTTTTGGTGAAACCCGTTGGGGATGATTTTTATTATATTAATATAGTTTTGAATTGGTTGTTAATCTCTATTTGTTCATTTACGTTTTGATTGTGGTTAATTGAAAGGGACCTCAATTATTCGTCCCTATTTAGTATGTATCTGCTTGAGAGAGAGTGCATATTTAGGTAGTTGTTTGAACAACATCACTCCCGGAGTATAGACGAGAGTCATAACTGAGGGTTTCGAGGTTGGATTAGAGATAACAATACCTCGGGTGCAAACTAAGTGAATTGTAATGCGAATCTAGCTAGCGTAGCTTGAGAGAGTGCGTCTAGTAAATTATTATAATTGCTTGAGAAAGATTTATGATAGCTAGAGAGTTCATGATTGATATAGATAACTAAGTCAGAGTTATAAGACATATACAACCTAGGAACACTACAAGAAAATTACCGATTACCTGGGGATTTTTCAAGGGATAAGACGAACAAATCCGTTGGTACTTTGATTTTCTGCGGAATTTCCTACCAAATTAAATCCGTTGAAAAAACCTTCGTAGGTAATTATTACCTAGGAATTAAAATATCCCCAGGTAATCTACCTGGGGATTTTATATCCCTATGTAACTTATTTGCGAATTATCTGCGAAACTTCTCAAAAAAATCGCAATAATAGTTTGTCGAAAATTCGTAAAAAAGGGAATTTTCTTGGGAATTTTTGTAGGAAGAAATCCGCATGTAATTCCCCATGAAAATCCTTAAGTAATTCCGTAGGAAATTGAGGTGAAAATTTATGGACGAAAGGGATTTTCTTGTGAATATTTCCGCAGGAAAATTCTTTGGAAGGCCTCATGTATAATCCGCAGGAGCACATTTTCGCAAGAAAATTCTCATAAAAATGTTGCATGTAAAACCCCAACAAAGTTCCCATGTAATAATTCATAGGTAAATTGCCATGTAAGATTTCCAATGAAACAGAAGAATTATTTGAAATCCCCATGAATATCCATAAGTGATATTTTCATAGGAAAATTCGTATCTAATATTGGTAAAATAATCCCCATGTAATTTTTTATAGGGAAATTTACCGTATAAAATTCCATGAAAATTCGTAAGTAATCTAAGGCATTTTCAGGATGTTATTTTTAATTTATTCTAGCTTATATTCCTACAATTCAACTATATTATCATAATCATTCAACACACGTCTAATATAATTATAACAAAGAAAAAACATAATTCATAACGTTAATGTAATATCATATAATCCTTAATCAAAAATCAAAATGTCTCAAATGTGAAACTTAATAGTCTAATAAATATCTCAATCAAGATTATAGTCACTTTCATTCACATTACCAGGGTTAGAACCACTTGCATTCACATTATCGGAGTCATCATCACTTTTATTCTCAAATCCTTGACTGTCTTCTTGAGACGATAACTCATTTGAAGATGATGCATTGAAATTCACATACTTCTTCAATAAGTCTAATTCTTTCCTCATCTTTTTATTTTTGCGCCGCTCTTCTTGCAACTGAGCATATAAGTCAGCATTGGAAGCATGCACTTGAGATTTAATTATCTCATCAATTTCTCCTGATAAAGTAGATGTCGAATGTTTAAGTGCTTTTACAGATCGACTCAAAGAACCAAGGCCTGCAACCCTTTCTTTTTTTATTCCACCAATAGATTGCACCCAAATATCTATTTCACTTAATTGGCTTGCTGAATTAATGTCTCCTACCTCAGTTGATGTACTTTGAGAAGCTGAAAGTTCTTGTTTCTTTTTCAAAATTATTCTGCACCAAAATAAGTTATTTGAGATATTATATCTCTCTGATTCATCTGAACTTGGAAAACTGAATGACTAGTAGCCAATCAAGAATCAACAAAATGAAATAATTCAGGGTCATAAAATGATGATGTATGGAGCTGAATTTAGCTGCAACTATAGGAGAGAGGTAATACATATGTCAAATAGTTTTTCAATAAACTTAAATTGAATTATAAAACTTAGCATCCTTATATTCTTAGGTAAGAAAAGAGGTCAAATTGTTGTGATTTTATCTTTGTATTACTAGATAAAGTAGTTCCCTGCTCTCATAAGTTCTGAAAATTCACTATTATTTTCTTGGGGTTTATTTTGAGCTTGCAGGAAGAAGCTGGTGACGAAATCACTGAAGAGAAAAACTTCTTTAAGAAGTTTAAAAAGTACCATTTTGCATTTTACCGAAGAAATCATCATAGTTTTTAATTATCACAAAGAAAGAAAATTGTGTCATTTGTCTTGTCCTTGCATATCGACCTGTTTTTTCCTTCTTAGTTTGTTATTGTTATTAGGTTATAAGGTTCTTCATCAGTTTCCTGATTGGAAAGAAAGAAAAATCCAACAAAAAGATAGTGCATATTTTAGGATTGAACACTTAATGTTTTTCTCAATTTTCCTAGTTAAAGCCCCCCCCCCCCCCATGTGTTTCTCTCCCCAGTGGCTTATTCATTCTTAAAATTTTGATGATTATCATATTCATACAAAATTTCCTACACAGGTAACTTTATTTTTTAAAAGTAGCATTCTTCAATATAGTATGAGTTAATATGATCCATAAAAAAAAAAAAAAAATGAGAAATATAGTTCTCATGGCCAATCCCATGTGGTAATTGCAGAGACTCCGCTAGCCAAGGCGATAGGATATGAGATTGCTCAGCAACACTAAAACAGACCTCAAAAGTCGAACTTCACTTTAAGATATTAACATATTTTAGACTTACTATCTAGTTTCATAACTAAGACAATTTATTTTTAAAAGCCTTGACATATGTGCTCATGCTATTGATAGTGAGGTATTGGTTCGGAAAAAAGTAATAGAAGGAGCACTTACATAAACAGTTTCAGCTTTCTCATTTACCCAATATTTTTCTTTTTTTGTGCGATGAGTCTAAAAATAAAATTTCGCAATTGAAGGATCTTTTCCAAAAGCTTCCTTCTGAATATAAATGAAAATACTATGTTACCAACACTGAATATGATATTGTTTTCTTGAAGAAATAATTTAAAAAGATCTATACATTACCATTCTATTCCAAATCACTCGATGAGGTATACAACCACATGTATGAACTGAGGTGTCGTCATTTGAATCACGATTCATTTTGTTTTGTTCGAACTTTAACTTGAATTCAGAAGACTCCCAATACTCTTTCATCTCCTTGAATACATCATCCCCCATCCAATTTGGTTTCATAAGCAATCTTTTTCTAACGTCTTGAAAAAGTTGGGTCATTCTTGCAGCTGCTCTTTTCTCAAAATTATCTCTTATAGCTTGATTATAGTGAGGGAGCCATTTGAATTTTTTCTGCATGTTTCAAATAAAAATTGCCTTAGCCATACAATCTCGAACCAACAACAACAAAGTATAATTCCATAAGTGGGGTGACTCAAACTCACAACTTCTTAGTTGGAAGTGGAGTGTGCTTACCATCAGAGCAACCCACCTTGTCTAGAGGTCCATGGTTGGTAGTTCTTTTCTTCTACTATCATTTGTTTACTGGATATTCAAACAACAAACTCTTCCCACTTAGATACGCGACTCACATGCTAATTGTGTGATTTGTTGAAGCCTTACAGCAAGAATATATAGGAGAGAACTTGTACAATTAGCCTACAGGACATTTATTTACTGCTCTATCACAAAGGGAACAAATATCGAACCAGTGAACAAAAATTTGCAGCAACACATTTATTGAGATATTTAAATAACACTATATTAAATAGGAGTAAACTGAACTCTTTTAGTAACCATCAGTCCTTTTCAATAAAACTTGTTCTATGACAGAGCTAAACAACATTTACCTTAACCGTGCATATGGAATTGACAATTAAAAGAATCCAAGAAGATGGACAATAAGATTATAGGGACTTAATGAGGATATTATAATCCAGAGATGCCTATTTAATTATTGGCTAATCCAGATTTCACTAAGTCTGACTAACCTAGGTGAAAGTAGCATGGGATCTGGCACTCCTACACTTAAAGACAAGGAAGTAGATTAATGTAACCTTGAATGGTGGTAAAGCAGCTAACTTGAACTAGCTGATAACTAACTGAGCATGTCATACCTACTTGTCAGGCACACGTATATCAGTACATGACAATCTCAAACCAACAATATTTACATATGAACCAGATTATAAATTTAATTACCTTGAATTCCTCAAACCAAATATCGCGAATAGATTGTGGGAACTTCTTCCAAGACGGTTTAGCCAACTCAAATTTACTACGAATACAAATAGCAATACCTTTAATAACTGGCTTATGAGGATCAAACCTACATAAAATACAGTAGTTATCAATCATATATATATATATATATATATATATATATATATATATATATATATATATATATATATATATATATATATATATATATATATATA
>MU769587.1:49223-73382 GCA_026770625.1 Nicotiana glauca
CGAGGTACCTGGATCTGCACACATGGTGCAGGGAGTAAAGTGAGTACTTCCAACTTAGTGGTAATAAGTGTAAATAATAACTGTGCGGTAAGAAATCTCGTAAGAACACTCCATCATGCTATATAGTACAGTACAATCTTTTAATTCCTTGAAATTCCGTGAAAAATCCTTTAGAAAACATCTAGCTCAGTTAAAAAAAATCTCTTTTAAAAATATTCTTTTTCAACAGTAGGCATATGAATGCGATATCAGCTAGTGCAAGTCCGCACACAAGTCAACCCCTCGGGCACAGCACTCTGTCAACAAATAACACCAAGGTATCTGGTACACAGTGTAGGAAATAGCATGGATGCCAATGATATGAGAGTGCTAAATGTCATGCCACGTAGTACAAACAGGAATCAATGCGTGAATGCAATGCAATGCATATGACCACTGCGGCGTACAGCCCGATCCATTTGGGTACCCCCGCTCACTGTGGGAGTTCAGACTCCGGAGGGGCTCCTACAGCCCAAGCGCAATATCAATATCACACCGCTGCGGCGTGCAGCCCGATCCATCATCAGTCTAGAAATATGCACGTAAGCCACACAGGCACAGTCAAGTTTATCATTTTCAGTTCCAATTATTAGGAATTATGGTTTAAGTGTTTAAGACTTTAGAAATTTACTAATCATTTCGAGACAGTGTTTAAATCAGGACTGATATCATGAAAACATGCTAAGCGTCATGAAAACAGTGATAATAATCCCTAAGGGATCCAAATAATCGGCACGAAGCCCAAAACATGGCAATCAGCCCAAATCATGATAACATCAAGTAGTTTTCAGTCAATCACGCAGTAAAATCAACAACTGGGACGGACAAGGTCACAATCCCCAACGGTGCTCTACCCCACGCTCATACCTGGCATGCAAGTCACCACATTACAGCACTATGATATGCAAGTCCGGGGTTTCAAACCCTCAGAATATCATTTACAAGTATTACTCACCTCGAACCGGTGAAATCTCTAGCTCGAGACGCCTTTGCCCCTCAATTCGGCCTCCACGCGCGTCGAATCTAACCAAAATCAGAGCGAATGCATTATAATATGCTAAGGGAACAATACCCAATCGAAAACAATCGAAAAATATCAAAAATCTCGAAACTAGCAAAACCCGTGCCCCGGTCCCACTTGTCGAAAAATTACAAAATTTACATTACCGGGCTTCTCGTCTCGCCACGAGTCTACCCATATCAAATTCATCAAAATCATAGTCCATTTCTCCCCTCAAATTTCAAGTTTACACTTTCTTAGGTTTCAAGCCCTAACCTCCATTTTTACCCCTTAAATCCTTGGATTTTCAGTGATTAATTCATATTTTTACACCATAATAACATTATTCGAGTCTATAAATTCATACCTGATGGAATCCCCTTCGAATCCTCTCGAAATCTCCCAAAATCGCCTCTTCCCGAAGTCAAAATGTTTTCCTTAACCTCTAAAATTCGCGAACACTGTTTCATTAAAACCCTTCAGCAAATTTTCGCTTCTGCGGTCCACTGACCGCACCTGCAGTCATGCTTATGCGGCAATTTGACCGCTTATGCGGTCCAACTCAAAAACTCCTGGGACCGCTTCTGCAATCCAAACACCGTTTATGCGGTCACCGCTTTTGCAATTTCCAACCGCTTCTGCGGTTATTCTCAAAGCTGCCCAGACCGCTTCTGCGGTCCTATTCACGCATTTGCGGTCTCCGCTTTTGTGGAAAGCCCTCCGCTTTTGCAGAAGCTGCCCAGGTCTTAAGGGCCGCTTTTGCGATCTCCCTCACTGCATCTGCGGAACCGCTTATGCGGTCCCTTTTCCGCAGATGCGGAAATACCAGGTACCAGAACTCTAAAACATGCCAAAACTCCAAAACTCTCCGTTTAACCATCCAGACTCACCCCGAGGCCCCCGGGACCTCAACCAAAAGCACAGACATGATCTAATACTTCATTCAAACTTTCTCGAATCATCAAAACGCTAACGTTAACGTCAAAATCATCAAATTTCACCAAATCAAAGCCTAAGTTCTTCAAGAACTTCCGAAATGCACGTTCGATCAAAAACCCGACCAAACGATGTCCGAATGACCTGAAAATTTGCAGACATATCCAAAATCACCTAACGAAGCTACTTCAACTCTCGGAATTCCATTCCGACCTTTGGATCAAAATCTTACCTATCAACCAGAATTCGCCAAAATTCAAACTTCGCCAATTCAAGCCTAATTCTACACCGGACCTCCAAATTCAATTCCGATCGCACTCCTAGGTTACAAATCATCCCCCAAAGCTAACCGAATCACCGGAACTCACATTCGAGCCCTCTAACTATATAGTCAACTTCTGGTTGACTTTTCCAAAACAAGCTTCCTTCTAAGAGGCTAAGTGCCTCATTTCCAACTAAAACTAATTCAATTCTATCCGATTCATTTAAATACTGATATTGAAATATAGTGAAGTATAATATGAGGAAAATGGGGCGGTAACTCACGTGACAATGGGTCGGGTCGTCACAATGATTTGCAACTTGAGTTGCGATTTCAGGAAAGATGATAGGGTCAAATATACCATATCTTCCCCTTTTTCGAACCTCGACAATACCAAATTCACTATCAACTTTTATACCATATTTAGAGGGATCAAACAAGTCACAATAAAATAAAACTAACTTCATAGTTGATGTCATTGGCCATTCTAATTCAATAATCTCCTTAAGAACACCATATTATTCACTTATAATACCATCTTGTCCAGTGCCACTAACACACACCCCACTATTATATGTACTTCTTCCTTCACCCCATGAAGAAGTGTGAAATTTGTGTCCATTCACAAAATAGACAGGCCAAGACTTTGCCCGTCTTAACATAGCTAAGATTTGCAAATATGGATTCTGCAATATTTCTTGAGGATTACTATTTACCTATCAGACAATGACATAAAATTAGACATACATCTTAAAATGATATTCTCGGTAATAGATATGTTTTTATGTTAATCCATACATAATCTTTAAACCGTCAAGGAAAGTCTGCTTCAATTTGTTTATCAATAACATCATCAGTGAGATCATTGTAAGTATCTTTCAAGGCTTGCTCATACAAACTGCACCCACTTGCACAAAATATTAGTTTCAACCTAAATATAATTAAGTTCGTCTTAATAATTAAACGAACATAGTGAGTGAAACTTACTTGAGGAAAGGCTTAACCTCATCTCAATATATAAGAACATGCAATTGTGCTGCAACAACCTCCTTATCATCTAGCCACCGAATAATGTCATCCTCATTGCCATAAGTTCGGCCAGAAGGATTAAAGACTGATAGAGTTGGTTGAGTTGAATTTTTTTTTATTTCATCGTCATTACGACCAACTCTATTGTTGTTAGACAGGACATGAGATTCAAAATAATGTGAAGCAAAGTACGAGATTTCTTTAGCCAAATATGCTTGACATATAGACCCTTCAACTCTAGATTTATTTTTAACAGTCTTCTTAATTTTGTTTAGGAACCTACAATCATTTTTAAGAAATAAATTATATAATAAAATAAAGATGAAAAATAATAAATTCTTAGAATAAATTTTTTTACCTTTCAAATGGATACATCCATCGATTTTGAACTGGCCCACAAACCCTTGCTTCGTAAGGCAAATGAATTAATAAGTGCTCCATTGAATCAAAAAATTCGGGTGGAAATATTCGCTGCAACTTACACAAGATTAAAGGAATATTTTGTTCCATTTGTATTAAATGATCCTCCAGTAACACTATTGAGCACAGGTCTTTAAAAAATAGACTAAGTTCAGTTAAATCATACTGGGTTCAACTTGATGCGCAAATTCTACACCAGCAGCATCATAAATCATATTTTGATATCTATTTACATTTTCATAGTCTTCCCCTGGAATATTACTTTGATTGCTTGAAGGTATGCCAAAGTTATACCATTGATGACTACTCGAAGCACCTGAATAAATATGTTCATTCAAATCAATTGGAGGTGCTTCCTCTCCATGGGATGTCCAATACCAATATCCTGGCGTGAACCCTTTTTGATAAACATACACAATAACTTCATCGCGTTTCAGGTGCTTCATATTTTTACAACGCTTACAAGGGCACCTTATGACTCCCTCGGACAAGTACTTAGGTTGACTACAAGCAAATTTAATAAACTCATCCATGCCACTTATAAATTCATCCGTGTACCCCGCTCGATGGGGAAGAAGTCTATTTTCCATCCATTTTCGATGCTCAGGAATTTTCATTTTCTGAACCAAAATAGAAATATATTTAAAAACATAGATAATAGCATTTAGGCGCTAGATATAAAGCAGTTAGTGTTGGAATTCCTTGCTGCACAAAACTTAATCTATTAGCAAAATTGTGCAGTAAGTGAGAAGATGTTTTGCAAATTTGCTTCATACAATTGATCCTTTTTCCACTTTTAGGGATCTCAAAGTTCAAATAGGACTAGAAACTGGAATTAAAACTACGTAAATATTTCGATAGCATGTTCCGTTTCATAACATTTTGAAGTAATTCAAACGAAAGGTGGTTAGTGCTAGAGATTTTATTGCAGTTAAGCTATCAATCAACTTTTGTGGAAATTCAAACAATTAGGTAATAATGGTATTCCATTTTCAAATAAAATTTAAGCGACGTATTATTTTTACCAAAACTTGAAAAAGAAAAGAACTTTTCTTTCCCATCACTGCTAATATTACCTTTTTTTATTTAAAAAATCAGCATTCATCTTGCTCGTGGTTTAAAATAATCCATCTATAACAAATAAATTATTTTAACATCAAATTTCAAGCTTTGTATTCCCAACCTCAAAGCTGTAGGCTTTTGCATAGAAAATACAGAACATCCGAACTCAAAATTGATGATGCATAACCATAAATTATGCATCTTTTGAAAACTAAAGTTTGCCAAATTGTATAGAAAAAATTTCAATCTTTTCTTTTGTAAATTAGAAATTTCCATCCCCAAATATGTATAAAAGATCAAGGGTTATGAAACTCATATTCACTTAGCCAAAGAATGCCCAAAGCAGTAACTACTGAACATCATGAAAAATACAAATAACCTAAAACTATGATTCCACAAAAGATTTAGAAGAACTAAACATAAAGGTGTCTTTAAATTTTTATAATAAAAGAAAACATAATTAGATAAAGAGACGGAGAAAAGGAGAGATGCTTACGGGTATTTGGAAGAAACGACGAGAAAGAATGGAGGAGACGGAGCTTAGCGGGTGGAGGAGGCAGAGCGAGCAAAATCGCCGTTGAAAATTTGAGAGAGACAATACCAAAATTAGTGTTGCCTCTTCTCTAAGTCCTAACCTAGGTTTGAAAGCTAAAAATTTTGATCCTTTTCCTTTTGCAATAATGGCGCTTAAGTTTCCCCCGCTTCTGCTCTTCTTACTTTTTTCAATTGTAAAAAAAATTATATATTAAATGTTTTATTATCTTGAAAGTAAATTATGAATAAAAATTTTTAAAAGTTTAGATTATAACCATTAAATTTATAAAAACCTTTCCAAGATTATTTTTTTAATTTTATTTATGACCATCTATGTCAATTTAACATAAAAAAAGATAATTTATATTTATTAGAAAACAAATTAAATTGTTTGGATAAAAAATTATCCCGAAATAATAAAAATAATAAAAAAATTGTTAATTTATTGTAAATCCCGAAAAAATGAAAAAAATTGTGGAAGAATGTCGTATGACACTATTTTGATTAATTTTCGACTGATATGTTAGATATGTATGCTTGACAAACCTATTTTTTCAAAAATATTACTTTTTTCAATATAACTAAGCCATTCCTAACTTCTTCCTACAAAAAATATTTTGTAGCTAGACTCTGAAAAATCAAATTGAAATGTTTCTTAAATTTGTGTGTAACCCATGATTTTCTCGAAATCGCTACGTTTACGCAATTGCTATCTTCCTCACATTCATTACCTACACAACGATGAGCATTTCTTGTCCATAATACTGAGTATGATCTAGCTAAGGTCATGTAAAAAAAATAATTGGGGACATATAAAAAATATGTTCACAGTACTATGACTCAAGCTCGGAGCAAGTAAATCATTATCCAAGAAAAAAGATAAATCCCAGAGTGACGAAATCCCCAGCTAAATCACCAAGAAAAATATGTTCTAGCTAAACTCGCAATACACAAATCCCCACTAATTACACAAGAAATTAAATCCTCGGGTATTTCACTATGAAAATATTTAGGTGAAATCACTTCAAGATAGTCCCAAGCAAATTTTCTCGGGTAAATAAATACGCAGGTAAAAGGTAAATAAATTACAGGTAAATCCCTATTAAAGAATTCCTATGAAAATATTTGCAGGTAAAACCCGAACAATAAATCCCTAGATATTTTCCTAGGTACATAAATCCCCTGGTAATTCCCCAGGAAATATTTCCCATGTAAAACCGAGAAAAATAATCCCAGGTAATTCCCCAGGAAAACTAAATCCCCAGGTACATCCCCATGAAATAATGTGCAGCAAAATCCGCATGACCGTTACCTGGGAAATTTTCTGCCAACTCACAAATGAAAAATAAAATAAAAATTACCTACGAATTCGCCTACGGATAGAGGATTTGCCAATTATTTTCTCAGGTAATTCCCCAGATAATATGTTTGCGCCTAATGGCGCCAAAATTACCTGCGGATTCATCAGGGAAAATTAAATTCGCATGTATAATATTTTATAATTTAAGAATTTTAAATTTTGGCAAGTAAATCCGCAGGTAAATCTGGGGATTTTATCCCCAGGTAAATATCCCCAGGTAATCCGCCTTTTTTTAGTATTGAAAATCAACAACGGGGGAAACCATTACCTTAGACCTTATTCCAATTGTTTACACATCAAGCATAGTTAATTTTCAGTTGTTAATTATTTTCAGTTTTTAGTTGTTAGAAACCCCATCACTTGTTAATCACAAAGTTTGGGGAAATTAATTCTGTGAATTTAGTAAGTCCGACAAACGTAATTGATAGGTTAATTTCATGTGGTTCGACTCTGGGAAGAATTACTCAGATTATATTTGCAACATCCGCGTGTCTTTTTATAAGGCATAGTTTGGCTTTATCATACACGTTAATTGATTCTCTTTTCGTTATTAAATAGCTGGGCTCGTGAATGCAGTAGCGCAAATTCAATTGTGTAACAACAAAATTTATGTACAATTAATTTTGTTGGGTTAAATTATGAGTGATATACGCTAATTGATTCTCTTTCAGTTGATAAATAGTTGGATTCACCTATTTTTTAGGCAAATTCCGTTGTTGTATTCATGAATACAGTAGCACGAATACAACAAATACACTCGTGTAACAACTAAATAGTAACTATAAAAAATAATTATGTATATAGTAGCTACAGAAAATTAATAACCACTAAATAGTAGTGGTTTATGAAAATTCCTATAAAACAAATCATTTATGAATTGGGCCACAACAAAATTCCACCTTGGGCTAGCCTTTTATCAGCCCAAGTTAGCTGATAGTCCAACAAGGATGAGTTGGGTCGGGCTAGGCCTTTTGACAAATTACAATAGGTGGAGATCTACACTAAATCAACATTGCATGCAATTGAGAAGATGAGTAAGAGAGAGGAAACTCAGAGAAGAAGAATTCTGTTCTTCATTGTTATGTTTTGCTGTACAGTATAACTGCCCTTATATCTGTCACACTAGACACATGTGTGAAGAGGAGTAAAAGTACTAAAATACCCATAACTATCTAATATGATTACTGATTATTCAACACTCCCCCTCAAGCTGGAGGTTGGAACACATCTAACACTCCAAGCTTGGCGACTAAAGAATGATGCTGAGCTGCAGACAAGCCTTTAGTGAGCAAATCTGCAAGTTGCATTGTTGTGCTAACATGTTGTGGTGAGAGGAGCCCAGACTTGATCTTCTGTCTGACAAAGTGGCAATCTATTTCAATGTGCTTAGTCCGCTCATGGAAAATTGGATTTTCTGCAATTTGAATGGCTGTCTTGTTGTCACAAAACATTTGGACTGGTTTTGAAACAGTCATCTTCAATTCCTCTAGGAGTCTTGATAGTCAAGCAACCTCTGCTGTCACTGCTGTCATGCTCCTATATTCTGCTTCTGCTGAACTTCTACTAACTGTCTGCTGCTTTTTTGATTTCCATGAGATTAAGGAGCTTCCTAGCTTGACAATATAGCCTGTCACTGACCTCCTAGTATTAGGATAGGCTGCCCAATCTGCATCACAGTAGGTAGTCAAAGTGTCAACTGGTTTTGCCTGCAGGAAAACTCCTAAACCAGGTGCTCCCTTTATATATCTAACCACCCTTAATGCTGCATCCATGTGAGACTGTTTTGGATTTTGCATGAACTGACTCAATGTTTGCACTGCAAAACTGATGTCAGGTCGTGTAATTGTTAAATATAAAAGCTTTCCAATCAACCTTTGATATGCAGTAAAATCCTTCAAGTCTGGATCTTCTTTCCTTCCCACATGAGCATCAAACTCTACTATGGTGAGTTTTTGATTCTGCTCTAGAGGTGTGGAAACAGGTTTGGATCCACTCATGCCAACACTTGATATCAACCCAAGTGCATACTTCCTCTAATTCAACAATATTCCCTTTTTTGATTTTAGCACCTCTATTCCAAGAAAATATCTTAGCTCCCCCAAGTCTTTCACCTTGAGCTGACTCTGCAATGTCCTTTTAGCATCATTAACAAGTCTAGAAATGCTTCCAGTGATCAGTAAATCATCCACATAAACAAGTATAATGACCAAGTCTGAACCTTCCCTTTTGCTGAACAAGGAATGGTCATAATTGCTCTGCATATAGCCATGTGTAACTAGTGCTTCTGTTAGCTTAATATTCCATTGTCTTGATGCTTGTTTCAGCCCATATAGTGATTTCAACAATCTGCATACTCTCTTCTCCCCCTGTTTGTGGAACCTTTGTGGTAGTTCTATATACACTTCTTCATATAAGTCCCCTTGCAAAAAAACATTGTTCACATCCATTTGATGCAATCCCATCCTTTGGCTACAACAATGCTAATGATGGTTCTAACAATCACCATCTTAGCTACTGGAGAGAATGTCTCATGGTACTCTAGTTCCTTCTTCTGATTATACCCTTTTGATACTAACCTTGCTTTGAACCTTTCAATCTCTCCATTTGCTTTATGTTTTATTTTATAAACCCATTTTGATCCAATAGCCTGCTTCCCTGGTGGCAGGTCTACTAGTTCCCATGTTTTGTTTTCTTCTAATGCAGCTATCTCTTGCTGCATTGCCTCAATCCTTCTGTCATCCTGTGCTGCTTCCTTAAAAGATCCAGGCTTAATGTGTGCTGAAAAGGCCTTCAAATATGATTGATATCCTGTAGTGAGGTTAGCATATGAGAGTCCTTGAGAAATAGGATATAGATTGTTCCCTGTGAACTTCCCCGTTTCCACAGTCCTTCATCCATATAGGTGGTTTAGATGTCCTTGTTGATTTTCTAACATTCATCACTTCTTCTACTAGTGAAGTTTCTTCAGTTTCCTCAACTGGATCTGCAGCTAAATGATCTGAATTCAAGCTGGTGTCTGTTTCTTCCTGATTCAATGGGTCTTCACTCTCCTCATTCAATTTTTCATACAAATAGTCTTGCGGTTCTGTGTCTCTGTGTGTGGTATTTGGTGGAATTTTTGTGCTCTCAGTTTGTGTGGAATGAGGTTGGATATTAATAGGTGACAATGTAGGAGGATCTTGTGGGAATATGTCTTTTAAGTCAGAATTCATTCCTTTGAAAGGGAAGATTTGCTCTTTGAACACAACATCTCTACTTACTAGAAATGTTCTATTCTCCAGATCATACAATCCGTAACCTTTCTGAATCTCTGAATAACCTATCATAACAGCTCTCCTTGCTCTTGGTGCAAACTTGTCTCCTCTAGGTAGACTGCTTGCAAAACATAAATATCCAAATACCTTGAGATGATCAATTCTTGCTGACTTCTTATTTAGCATCTCATAAGGTGACTTTCCTGATAAAACAGAAGTTGGCCATTTGTTTATCAAGTAAACTGTTGTACTAACACAATCACCCCAGAATCTATTTGTTGAAGCATAGGTCAAAATGTTTTGTTTCAAAGTTCCAGATTCTTCATGTTATAGCTTTCCCAAGACAAATGGATTAGGATTTCTCGATTGTTTCTTGGGAAAATTAGGGGAGCTATTAAGTTCTAAGCTCGATTTGATTATCGACTTAAAGCATCAGATTCAATCACTCCAGGATGGCTTGTTGTGTCTAAGATCGTTTGCAGAAAGCTACGATGAGCATAAAGAGGCTTTGAAATCTCTAGCAGATAGAGAATGAAGAGATAGTAAGATTGAAAAATAGTTTTTTATTGGATTTTATAGCTGGGATCGGGTGGATTTAATTTAAAAAATATGGGTAGGTCAACCGGTCCAATAAGGGGATGTTACGTGGATTTTAAAAGCTGGGAGGGTATTTTTAACGTGAAAGGGATAAATATGCCCCTAATCTATAACGGTAAGGATATTTTTTTATAAAAAACTTAAACAGAGGATAAATAAGACCTATTTGTGATAATAGAGGGACAAATCAAACCCTTAACCGAATGTAGGTTAGATTATAATTGGGTTTAAATATGGTGTAAGAATTGACATGGGCCATTAGAATAGAGGAGAATCGATGGCTAAGATTAAATCTTACATTTAAGTAGAGAGTGGGCTAGTGGGTTGGGAAGAATGGGTCTTTGTCTTGCTGGGCCTAAATATGGTAGGAAGACTAAAAAAATACAATGTACTTATAAAAATATAAAAATCACTCTTAATTACTTATAATAAACTGCTAAAATAAAACTAAATATTAAAATTGAAACTATTTTTTGTATTTTCTTTTAATTTTTAAATACTAAAACAATAAAATTAAACTAATAAAGTAGTAATAAAAATGGATTAAAAATCTATAATAACTCAAGTAAATATTTAAAATACTAAAACTAACTTAAAAGTTGTGCAGGTAAAAAATTACGTGCTTACAGCTGCCCCTCTTTGCTTGAAAACACGAAGTGTTTTTAAGAAAAGAAACAAGTAAGTAACGTAATTGACTTTTGATGCATCACTTATTCCAATAAGATAAAGATGGATAAAAGATTGTGACCGAGCCCTGGTGTCTGAGCTGCCTACATATCCTTGGCTATAAGGAATCAGGCCACGTATAGTTCAGAGGTGAATGAAGTAATGGAGTGTGTGGAGAGTCGAGTGAGGTTCCTTCGAGATTTCGATATGCGGTCCTGTTATTACATCAAAATCAAAATGAAAAAGACTAATTAAGCCTGTCAACTATGAGTTACAAGATTCCTATCTATAAGTCTTTTGAAGCTTGATCTTGAGTCTTGAATGGTTCTTCATGCAAGACTTTGGATTTGAACCTTGATGCTTGCTAGCTGCAGGTGCTAGTTCATTCTTCCACGGACTTTTCGGATCAAGACCGGACATGCAGTGCACGTGATTTCAGGCATATCGTGAGCAGTCACATCTTTCATATGTTTCTGCATTTTGGATTAAATTTTTTTTCCTTTCTTTTATTCTTGATTGAGACTTATTTTTGGTTATCTCGTACCCCTGTCGACCCGCATTCTTGAGGCGAGATTCTGATACTTCGAACTTGAATTGATAATAGGACTGGAGGTTGCCCCTATTCTTCAAGAGGGATCTTATTGTGTCTGACTGGAACTTGAAATAAATTCACTCATTCTCCAAGCGGGCGCCTGCTACTGACTTGAAACTTCAAATGAATTCTTAAATGAGTTCCCTCTTTCTCCAGGTGGACTCCTGCTACCGACTTAAAAAAACTTTGAAATAAATACCCTTTTCTCTAGTTGGATGCCTGATACTACAACAAAACAGATAAAACAAAAAAACCTTTCTGCCTCAGTTTGCACTAGGAAGATTTGTGAGTTATTAGCAGAACTATAAATCACCTATGCTATTGATAAAAGATGCAATTATGAGAGTAAAATTGAAGACTCGACTAAGATGTGCGTCTCCTTTGAGTAAAACCAAGAAAATTTCGACTAGCAAATGCGTCTGCTAAAAACAATCTGAATGACCCAGACTAGGAAGTGCGTCTCCTAGGGGTAAAACTTGAATGAACTAAACTAGGAAGTGTGTTCCCTAAAAAGTATAACCAGAAAGATCCAGACTAGGAAGTGCGTCTCTTAGATGTGGAATTGGGATTGAGAATACTACAAAGTAAGCTTGACTAAAATAAAAACTGACCTTTTTAAAAAAAAATTAAAACCAGACTTCCCTTTTTTTTAATCCTAGGAGAAAATTCATCAAACTAAGTTTTCTTATCTTAAGGTAAAGTTTATCAAACTAAGATATTTATCCTAGGAGAAAGTTTATCATACTAGATTTTTTTTTTTTGGTATCTTAGGAGAAAGATTCATCAGACTAAGATTTCGATCCTAGTAGAAAATTCATCAGACTAGGATCCTTTTTGTTATCTTAGGAGAAAGATTCATCAGACTAAGATTTCGATCCTAGGAGAAAGTTCATCAGACTAGGTCTTCTATCTTAAGAGAAAGATTCATCAGACTAAGATTTTGATCCTAGGAGAAAGTTCATCAAACTAGGTTTCTTATCTTAGGAGAAAGATTCATCAGACTAAGATTTCGATCCTAGGAGAAAGTTCATCAGACTAGGTCTTCTATCTTAAGAGAAAGATTCATCAGACTAAGATTTTGATCCTAGGAGAAAGTTCATCAAACTAGGTTTCTTATCTTAGGAGAAAGATTCATCAGACCAAGACGTTTATCCTAGGAGAAGATTCAACATACTAGGATTTCTATCCTATGAGAAAATTCATCAGACTAGGTTTCTCATCTTAGGATAAAGATTCATTAGACTAAGATTTCTATCCTAGGAGAAAATTCATCAGACTAGGGCTTTTTACCTTATTATCTTAGGAGAAAGATTCATCAGACTAAAACTTTTATCCTAGGAAAAAATTCATCAAACTAGATTTTCTTATCTTAAAGATTCAACGGACTAAGATTTTTATCCTAGGAGAAAATTCATCAGACTAGGTTTTTATTATCTTAGGAGAAAATTTATCAGACTAAGATTTTTATTGGGAGTAAAATTCATTGGACTATGATGTATTACCCTAGGAGGAAAATGTGCGGAACAATGACAAGATTTTATGCATACTAGCAAGACAAATAAAGGCAAAGATTTGAGAAACTTCCCTTTGTCGGCTCTTCTTTTTTCTTCTTTTTCTCTTTTTTTTAACCACTTTCCATGCACAACTTTGTTCCAGCTTCAAACAAAGAAAACTTGTCAGTTTTGAAAGTGGTGGTCAGTTTGTGGCCTTGATGTCCTTGGCAGCTTGGTATTGTGTCCATTTGCGACCTCCTGTATTTGATTCATTTAGCCAGATTAACACTAGTGATTGGGTAATAGTTTGAAACACCAAACGCATGTTAGAACCCAAAGAGTTTAAGTTAAACCCAAAGTATAGTGGTAGTGAAAAAAATCAGCTAACAGTGAGAGAGCAAGCTATAGAAGAATAGCCTTTAGGAATTATCAAAATGTGGTTCCTCCAAGATTGACAGTGTGAGCAGAGTTAAATTATTAAGATTGTGTATGATAGGTGTAAATATATTAGCTTTCCGTTATGTGAATAATTTAGTTTTTCCTAGCTCAGAAGTAAGTTGGGAGATGAGTCATTGAAGTAAAGTGCTAAGATTGCAGAAAATAAGGAAAGTTATTTGGATCCCAACAAAAATATAAGGATCCACAAGTATAAGACCTTTGATCTAAGGGGTGAAGTGAAAATTTTCAGTAAGTCCAGTTAGAGATTTGAAACTCGAATAGTTAGCATGGATATGAAAAAGAATATCAGTTCGGTAATGAGGGAAAATCATATAATTACCACAAGGAATATGTCTAGCATATGTAAGAAATACAAAGTGAGTAGAATGACCGCCGGGCTTAGTTATTGATGATAAAGTAATCACAAAAAAGTGATAAAATCACGCCTATTTATGTGTTATGAGGGTAGTTCTATTGCACGAGACTCTAAAATTTAGAGTACATGTCAAAGACTAGCTCACAATAATACTATAAGCGTTTTCAAGAAGTGCTTAAGAACATAATAAAGTGAGGGAAATATAACTCATGATTAAGGTAGATAAGAGAACTCTGGTGAAAGAAGTTCACCGCGTAGCCCAGCAATGAGTTCAATTTGCGTACTCCAAAGATAGTGGAGTTGTTATCTAAAATATGACTTGTTCTTCCTTAGTAGCCAAAGTGAAGGAGAAATAGTTTGATCATCCCTACTTTTTGTAGCTAAAAGAGGGGATTCACAGGCATAAGATGATGGCTTTTAAACAAGGGGGAGATGATAGTACTTTGAGGTACCACGATAGATTGTATATTCTAATCATAGATGGACTTAGTAAGTGAGGAAGATGTTAGAAGCCCATAATTCTAGGTATTCTATCTACCTAGGTTTCCCTAAGATGTATCATGTTCTTAAGGAGATTTATTAGTGGAATGACATGAAAAAGAAAGTTGCAGACTTTGTGGCCAAATGTTTGAATTGTCAGCGAGTGAAATTCGAGCAGCAGAAAACCAAGTGTTTATCTCGGAACACACACATCCTTTAGAGGAGATGGTAAATATGGACCTTCTAATAAGATTATCTCGCTCATTTTGAAAGCATGATTTTTATAGGCGAAGGTGTTGATTGCCAATTAGTTGGTCTGAAGTTGGTGAAGTGGAGATGTTGGGACCAGATTTGGTCAATCAGTCTACGGAGAAAGTCAAGTTGATTCAAGAGCATTTGAAGACAGCTTAGAGTCGCCAAAATTCCTATTTAAACATGCAACATAGAGACCTATAGTTTCAAGTTGATGATTGGGTGTTTCCAAAAGTTTCGCCTATGAAAGGTGTTATAAGATTTGGGAAGAAAGGAAAGTTCAATCCCAAATACATCGGCCTATGTATCATCCTATGAAGGATCAGGTAAGTAGCATATGAGTTAGAATTTCCACCATAATTAGCGGTTGTACACCAGTATTTCATGTGTCATGTTATAACATTCAAATTTCTAGTATTCAAATCTCATGTCACGACATTTGTGTTTCCAGTTTTCAAATCTCATGTCACGACATTTATGTTTCCAGTATTCAGATCTCATGTTAGAACATTCAAGTCAGTTCAACACTCAGATACTCATGTCAGTCCAGTACTCAGATATTGATGTGAGTTCAGTGAGCAGATATTTACGTCAGTTCAATACTTGATTATTTGTGCCAGTTCAATATTCATATATCCACGTTAGTTCAGAATTCAGGTACCTATAATAAACAAGTATTCATGTGTATGTATCATGTTGTGCATATTATTATGCCCTATGGAGATGGTGTTATGCTCTGTTAGCTGGTAGATATTTTTAAGAAATGTCGAAGGTATATAACTTTCTCATTCAAACCTTATAATACAATCTCCATGTCTTTCAGTGTTTAGCCAGTTTAGTAGCCATTCAGCCTAGTACCTATTCAGTTCAGCATCTCATAAATTTCAATAATCATGTATTCATTTAGTGTAGTATGCAAGTGTTAATGAATGTTCATTTTCCCACCAGACCCATTTAAGGTCCGGAGATAGCCGAAGATACAACAAGGATAATCATTCGAGGACGAATGATCCCAAGGGGGTGATAATGTAACACCTCATAAATTTGCACCGGTTGTGGATTCATTAAATGAGTATTACCGTGATGGTAATCAAATTGTTAAGATAATAAGTGTATGAGGCATATCATAAGTGATTTAGGGTCCAAGGAGAGACCTTAAGTTTGAGCCAAGTTGGAAAACTACATGAAAGACTAAAATTCCAAATGGGTAAGCACAAGAACATAATTTCTACGAGAATATCTACATATATATAAAATTTTAGATGATGAACAACCTATCAAATGAAAGTTCTTTTAGTCTAGTTTCTAAAGCTTCAAACCGTTTATCATTTGGACTTTCCTACAAGAAGGTATGATCAAATAACCAAAGGTTGGCGAAGGACTACACGGATGCAAAGCATCCGAGGCCGCGTTCGAAAAGAGGGGCGGGCAGTGAAGTTCTGCCATAGCATCCACGTAGCATCCGATCTCCCGAGCGGAGGACTTCTCGCATGCTAAGCATCCACGTCGGCGTCTGAAACCCACTCAAGAGCACAAACTCCTACCCTCTTTCAAGGTAAGAAATTTTCATTATCTTGGTGTGAAATTCCATCATTTCTACACAAGTACTGATGAAATCTACACATAAAATACATAGATCTTCAAGAGATTTCTTCAAGAAATCAAAGAAGGGGTTTACATGATTTCTTCCAAAAAGGTAATCCTACACTCTTAGACTTATATGTATGAATTTATTAAGTGAATATGAGTATGAATAAGTATTGAAACTGGTGAATGGAAGCCATAAGTTCTCAGTTAAATTGCATAAATATTGTAGAGATTAAAGATGATTATTTGATGGAACTTTGTTGGCTGGGTGTGGATGGATGGTTATATATGTGATGTTGAAAGTTATAAATTGGTTAATCATGATGGTGGGATAAATTGTTGATGAATGGTGGTAGTTGGATGAACTAATTATATGGTGATGAAATGTAGAGATTTATGCCTACAAGGTGTTTGGTAATACGCCTAAATGGCTAAGTTATGTAATTTGTTACTGATATTGGTTCCATTGGATATTGCTATTGTAGATTGAAGGTTCTTAGTATTGTGGATCATTATAGTAGCACTAAGGGGCGAAATCGAGGTATGTGAGGCGAACTCACTTTACGTTTGGGAATGTCTATGATTCTCCCACGTCCCATTCATTATGACTATTGCTAGTTTCCTCAAAAAGTAATTATGCCTTAGTTCCATGAATAGTCGTAGAACTTCTATCCTCTAGATTCTTAAATCATTCATGACTTTCATTCCAAAAGTTGTGAAATCAGTGTATAATCAATATAGACTTAGGTTTGATGCCCATGAGTCTCAGTCTAGATTACTCAGCATGTCATAAACAATTGAAGTTTCAGTTTTCATAATCAGTTCACGAATACATGTCTCAGTGTAGTCCTATTCAGTATTCCAGTATAATGTAACTCAGTGTGATTCATTATTTCAGTATCATATATTGCAGTATGATTCTTAGTTTTTGATTTTAAATACCTGAATGTTGAAACATGTATTTGGGTATGAGGCCGCAGTTTATACTTCATGTATTTTTGGGCCTGAGGCCGCAATTACGTATACGTATACTTGGGCCTGAGCCCGCAGTTCAATATACAGATAAACATGTTATTCATCATTCAGAAGAGGAAGTATTCATATCCTTGCTTCCTTTGTTCAGTTTAATTATCAATTATCAATTATCATTTCATTTTTAGATTCAATAGTTATCAATTATCAATTCTCAGTTATCAGCTTAGTTTCAGTTTCAACATTTATAATTCTTTCTTTAAGTCGCTTTATATACCAGTACAATTCAAATGTACTGATGTCCCTTTTTGCCTGGGGCCTGCATCTCACAGTGCAGGTAATGATTTATAGGTTGACGATTCAAAGCGTTAGGATTCTCTTATAAGCTATTGGTGATCCCTAGTGCTTTTGAGGAATTATGATTTCCTTACAGTCTTCAGAATTGTTAGACATTCAGTGTTTTTAGTACTTTATTAGGGGCTTAAAACAAGAGTAATAGTTAGACAGAGTCGCAGGCTTTTTATATTAAGCCATTTTGGCTGCAAATATATTTTAGATTGTATTAGTATTTCAGCACTTTGATTTATATCATCTAGACTCTCAGTATATCAACATGTGTTAGTTTATCTTCCGCATTCATTATGTTATGATGTCACATGTTGATCCAGCCAGCCAATTGGTTCGCTCAGTCACAGTAGTCAAGCACCGCATGACGTGTTATATCCAGGCTCAGGTTCGGGGCGTGCCACAATACCATTTGTATTATGGCTCAATCGGCCTTATCCCAACTGGAAATCATTGCATAGGCGACCTTTTTTGATATCTTGGATGGCTTCTTGTCCGGTAAGTGCCCTTTGCACAATGTGCACACTTCATAGTCCTTGTTCGATACTACAGAGAATCCCTAATTAGCCTTGAGGATCTTTGCTTGCTTTAGCCAAGTAGGATGACAAGAGTCTTTTGAGGTAAAACCTTTGCATGAATCCTCAAGGCATGTAGATTGTAACAACTGAGTGTGCTGGCCAAAATTTACTTTGTGCAACTGAAAGGCCGGTAGCAGATTTTTTGAAATCTTTTCTTGTTTGATTTGGAAAAGACTGATTTAGAGTGAAGGGACATAATGATACAAAGAAACAGTATTAACAAGAAATTCCCCTGTAGGAAGGGACAGAAGGAAGAGATTTTTTTTTACAACTAGCCTTAATGATCATGATATGCATTTTCGACTTAAGGGCCGATCTCTCAAACTAATCCAATATTCCCTTTTACCATTCTTATGACCTTTGAAGTCGGGCTTATTCGTGCCAATCCTTCGCATCAGCTTCACGACTCACTTTCAACTAGTGGTACCCCGAGGGATTTTCACCAACAAGCCTCTCTCATTTATTTGTCTCTACTTATCGTTGTCTTACAGTGCCCGCGAAGGTTTTTACTAGTATGAGTCTCTCATATTTCTTTTATTTTTATTTTTCTTGTGCTTTCTTGTGTGATCAACTTGACAATGTTCTAATTCGCGTGATAGTTTTTGCTCATTGCATTCTTCTCTTGGCATTTTTAAAGGCATATCAGAGGTCTTTGTTTGGAAGGTTTTTGGATAGGGTTGGAAAGAAAGGATGGATTATACACTTACAACTCTTGGAATCGACTCTTTCAAAAGCTAAAACAAACGCATACCCCAGCTTTAGATACTGGATGTTTTCTGAATTCTTATTTGGTTGGACCGAACCGTGTAAGGCTACCTACGTATCCTTTTTTTAAATGAATCAGGTCTAAGGTAGTTCAGACATATGACCTAACTATTTTTCATCTTTCTTTCTGTTTCTTTTTTGTTTCCTTTTTTTTCAAAAAAAATTGCCCCAACTTTTATTTTCTGGGGGCATGGACCTTTGACTGTTCTTTCTTTTTTTTTTCTTATTTGAATTTTCTAAGAGTTGCCCCAGTTTTTACTCTTGGGGCATGGACTTCTTTTCATTTTCATTTTTTTTATATTTCATAATTTTTTTATTTTTTCACTTTTATCTAAACTTGATTCCAAAAGAGGGAGGTCAAAGAAAATAACACAGGATCAAAAGGGATAACAAAGGGTATAAAGTATTTGGGTAGCAGAAAAAGGGCCTCCCAGCCTTGAGAATGCCAAACATTGTATCCTTTTGCGATCACAACATTGATAAAAATGCCTATCTTCTTGGTGTGTCGTGGTCAAAAGACACCTTTCATCCATTAACGTCACAAACTTCAATTGATTCTTCTTTAAAAATGTCTTTTTCTCGGTTATCCAATTCAAGATTAAATTAATTTTTTAAGATCTGGCAAAAAATTCCGCATGTATATCATGTCACTAGAACTAGTGGTGAAAGAACTAAGCATGGAATGACACAAAAGGAGAAACTGTACTTCATTGAGTAAAGGATGGAAGGGTTTAAATACAAGACAAACAACCTAAAATCTGAGTTACAACCCTAAAATAACCCGAATAATGAGAATAGCAATAGAACAACCAGACAAGACTCACATAAATAAAATAGAAAGATAGAAGGGTTTTGACTCAATAAAAATAAATAAAATCTGGATCACAACACTGAGATATCCAGATAATGGAAAAAACATCAAAACAAACTACCAATATTCCTTCCTAGTGAGGAGGGAATGTCTTTTCAATTGCTAAGCTTGACATTTATCGACAAATTTGCTCATCAGAATCGCCAAGGCTTTCTCCAACAATATCATTAACATCATTCATCAAGTTCTTGAGAGGATTCTCATACTCTATGCCACCACATATCATCCTCACAAAGTGTGCATAATCATGTGCAGGTAAAGGATTATGCGTGATATTCTGGGTGTTACTATCTTGCATCACAATCAATTTTTCCTAGATCATCCTTTCTATTTCTCTTTTCAAATCTTGACAGCTTTCAACATTGTGCCACAGGCATTGGAATGGTATTCACACCTTTTAGAAGGGTCAAAGCTTCTTGCACGTGAATCCACATGATTTGGAGGAATGGGTCAAATCATGTCATAATGCGTTAACTTCTCAAATAAGCTTGCATAGGACTGTCCTATCGGTGTAAAATTATCTTTCAACCTTTGTTCCCCTCTATACCCCTGGCTTGGTGGTGGGTTATATGGCACTTGAAAATTTGTGGAGGCTGGTGGAGATTTTGTGGTGCCGGTGCTCGCCTTCTGGGGTGTCTTTGTGATTGGACAACATATTGGGATGGAGAAACAGAGTATTGGGGGTTCTGAGGTGGGAAGCAGTGCTCAGGGGGATCATAAAAAAATAGACGAAGCTGGTCATACCTTCGAGATGTTCTCCTAGGACCTCTTCTCGACCTTGATGTCATCATGATTTCTTCAACCTTCTCATTCGTGCCACTAAAATAACCAGATTCGATTTGGAGAGCCTGAGTTGCAGATTGACTTATAATTCTACCTATCTTAAGGCTATTCTCTACCATTTCTCCCATTTTGATTGCTTTCGAGAAGGATTTGCCAACTATAGACATCATATTTTGAAAGTAATCTGGCTCTTGAGCCTGAAGGAAGACAGTGATTAGCTCGTGGTCATCCATGGGTGGCTTAACTCTAGCCGCTTGCTCTCTCCACTTAATGGCATATCCCCTGAAACTTTCAGTTGGTTTCTTCTTCAGATTTGAAAGGAAATTATGGTCCGGGACGATGTCAATGTTATATTGGAACTGTTTGACAAAGGCCTGGGACATGTCATCCCAGACATACGAGCAAGATGTGTCTTGATCCATAAATCATTTGGAGGCTACACCCGTAAGGCTTTCCCCAAAATGAGGTATTAGAAATTCTTATTTCTTCCTGTACCTCTTAGCTAATTACAATACCTTTTCAGGTGAGCTATGGGATCTCCATGTCCATCATACTTTTCAAATTTGGGGATCTTGAAACAAAGTTACAAACGAACATCATGGAACATACATAGATCCTTGAAGGCAATACTCTTCTAACCTGCCAACCCCTGCATGTTTTTCAACTGTTATTCTAAGCTTTTCAGACTTTGAGTTATTTTTTCCCGTGCCATCTTTCGGGCAAGCTTCTCAATGTTTGCAGGAAGATCAAACAAGTACGAGTGGTACTCAGGAGAGTGGTACTGATCTTGCCGGGTAGCAAATTGTGACTCATGAGTTTTTCTCTACACCACCGTCGGCTGTGGGATGGTGAAGATGGGCATAACAATAGTGGTTGTCTGATTGGTTATCAATGGAAAACTTTGAGAGCATGCAACAAAAGTTCTAGCTGTAGTCGTACAGTTGGGATAAGGACTCAACCCAGGTGGATAGGATTGATCAAACAATGAGACCAGAATGGCAGTAGTCAAGATGGTATGAACTCTGGGAAACCATGAGAAGAAAAGAGCGGTCCTTGGCCATTGGACCATGCTTGACACATTTCAGTCATTTTATGTTTCAGTACTCTATTTTCCTCAACCACAGTTAATTCTTGTTGAATCCTCTGACCTAGAGTCTCTTGACCACTCGTAACAGCTTCGATGTCAGTTGTCATTGGCATTTTTCTCTTGGACCTTGTGAATTCCGGATGTGTTGTCAGCTTACCACAAATCGATCACCTCAAACTTTCTTCATAATTTAAAATAAAAGACACGATAGAATGGACTCAGTCGGTCCTTATTATTATCATTCTTCTTCTTTTTTCACTTTTTTCATTTTTTTATTTTTTTAATGGTTGATCGGACGTGATGTGGGTTGCCTACGTATCATGTGGGAATATGAATCAGATCTTGCGTAGTTCGAGTAGAATAGAAATAAAGAAAATAAACTAACTCTCTTTTTGAATTTTGAATTTTGGATTTTTTTTAATCTCCAAAAGAAAGACTTATAAAGAAGTAAGAAAATATTTTTAGATTTTGATTTATTTTTTTTTTTTTAGAATTTTTGAAAAGAAACACTTCTAAAGAAGAAAGAAAATATTTTTATCTTTTTGGGAATTTCGAAAGAAAAACTTCTAACGAAAAAAAAATATTTTTGAATCTTGAATTTTCTTTTTAATTTTCGAAAGAAGAATGAAAATATTTTTTTTGGATTTTGAGAAGAAATTAAAAGACAATATTTTTGAATTTTTTTTAAAAAAAAATTAGGGTCTAAAAGAAAGACTTTCTAAAAAAGGAACTAAAGGAAAATATTTTTGGATTTTTGAAAATTGGGGCCGGAACCAATGAGATTTGCCTATGTATCTCATATCCGGTGAGAATCAGACCTGCGTAATTCTGTCAGTTCTGATGGAACATGAGAAACATGACTTTTGAAAACAATCACTTATTTTCTTTCTCTTTGTTTTTTGAAAATTTCGGCAAAGTTTCGGATTACCTATCTCTCACTCTTGATTTGTTTTTCGATTTTCTTTTCTTTCCCTTTTTTTAATTTTATTTTCTTTCTCTATTCTAGCAGCCAGTCAACATGCAAGACAAAATAAACAGATAAGCAAGTAGCACGTAAGATGCATCAAGATGGTCTTTTAATTTGGGTACACCTGTCCTAGACGGACTCAACCCCTTATGTTGAGCCCCCAATGTCAAATGCACATGATGCAAATAAAATGTTCTTACTAGGGATCCGACATGAGGCTATGTTATTCTAGGTTTGAACCTTGGATATATTGTTCTAGACCTAGCTTACCCGAGCGGACAAATCGAGCCCGGGGAGAGGGGGAGAGCAGCGTATCGGGAATACAGAGGCTTCTGCTTTGCAACTTGTCCGAACCTCGTTCTAAAATTAGGATATGACTCTAACAGAAAAGAAGCCACCCAAAGTGCACGCTTCCCAGATGATCTAGAAGACTCAGAAAGAAGAGGAATTCGTAACAGTTTATATACAGTTCATGCAATATCAAAGCGATAAAAAACGGCATTTGGCACATTATGCTCAAATACGTAAAAATTAGATAATAAATAAAGCCAACGATAACAGTTATTCTGTCACGACCCAAACCCGGTCGTGATGGCGCCCAACCCTAAAGCTAGGCAAGCCTGACCACAGTCGTTCCCAAATCAACCATAAACCTCAAACACGACAATTTAAAGAGAATATAATAGTTTTAGAATAATAATCCAATATTTATCGAAGAATAATAGTGAGAAATACGAAGTCTGATAAAAACACTCCCAAAAGATCTGGGGTCACGAGTCTAGAGCCTCTAAAACAATCTGAATAACAATATCTGAACGAAAATACTCAAGTCTGGAAATGTATATATATAAATAAAACTGAAATTGGAAGAGTAGTCAGGTCCTGCGAACATCAAGCAGCTACCTCAACAACTCTGATAAGCTCTGAAAAACAAAGACTGCTTAGCTAAGCCTCCGGTGTACCTGAATCTGCACACAAGGTGCAGGGAGTAGGGGTGAGTACTACCAACTCAGTGAGTAATAAGCATATAAAATGTCTGAAGATAAGAAATCCACGAAATGCCACAAAGCAAAGCTAAAACTAACAGTCTGACGCCTTACTACGAACCAACAGCAAAACAACTTCAAATATAACAGTCAAGTAAAATGTGAGGATGGAATGCAATGCACATGAACACGTTGTGGCGTACAGCCCGATCCATTTAACGTCGACGGCGCTCACTGGGGGTGTGTACAGACTCCGGAGGGGCTCCTTTAGCCCAAGCGCAGCATAGTCATAACATTCGCTGCGGTGTGCAGCCCGATCCATACTCAGTCCACAATATGCATATGAGTCACGTAACAGATTCAATTAATTTCCCAATTTCCAATTTATTAAGAAGAATATACTTTAGATATTTAACTTCAGGAAAAGT
>MU769587.1:74844-101068 GCA_026770625.1 Nicotiana glauca
TTCCGAGCCTTCTAACTCATAAGTCAACATTCGGTTGACTTTTCCAAACTAACCTTCTCATAAAGAGACTTATTGTCTCATTTCTAACCGAACTCTATCCGAATTACTTCAAATTCTCCAAACACATATAATGAAACATATAGAAGCATAAAACGGGGAAAACGGGGCGGTAACTCCCGTAACGACGGGTCGAGTCGTTACATATTCTAAGCTCGAATTTTGAACCCTGAACCAGAGATTCTGGGTTCTTGTCCCCAGCAGAGTCGCCAGAGCTATCACACCTCCTTTTTCCCGAGGGGATAGGGAGTTTTTCCAATTAAAGTAACATTAATCGAGATGAGATTATTTATTTATTTTTCAGAGTCGCCACTTGGAATAATTTATGGTGTCCCAAGTCACCGATTTATTTTAAATCCCAAATCGAAGAAATTTACGCTTATTTATGGTCCGTAAAATACAGAAATCCGGGTAAGGAATTTTGTTAACCTGAGAGAAGGTGTTAGGCATTCCCGAATTCCGTAGTTTTAACACGGTTGCTCAACTATTAAAAAATGGTCTAATTACCTCATTAATTACATGTTTAGAATATATTATGTATTTTTAACTTTTAATCGCTTTTAGTTATTCATGGAATTAATTTTTCAGAACAAGTCACGATGTCGTCCACTTGTCGTTTTGGTACATGTTGTGAACGCGCCACATGAAATGCACACATGATTCACGACATTTTTATTTTATTATTATTTGAAGTTATGATCGAGTCACGTGAAACGCACACTCGAATTGGGATTTTCGTATCATGAACATGCCACAGGAACCATACCCCTAGTCACGATAATTTATTTACGCGCCTAAAGCACGCTACAAGTGTTCATAATTGCTTTCCCAAGTTTCGGATTATCTTGATGCTTAAGAGTTATATATTCTTTTGACTTAATACCACTCATAGCTTATTCTATTCCTTGCCAAGAAAGAAACAACTCCCAAATTTTCCATCTATCCAATTTAACGACCCACTTATATCACCCATAGCATATTTAACAACGTCCAAAGCATATTTAACCGAAATCGTCCAACCAAACTTATATGTACTCAAACTAATTAATTTTTTAAAACCAATATATAACCCAAATAGTACGCAACCGGTACATAACTAATACGAAAGAGATTAAGTATTATCCATAGAGGAAATGAAAATATATCAAAGAAAGTGTATACTTAAAATGTAAATAAATACTAAAAAATGGATTCGAATTCACCTTTATATCGATAAAAATTGATTGTTTTACTGCTTTGAACTCAGAAATGAACAAGATCGCGAACAAGATCTTAAACAGAATGCCTCAGACGAAAAACTCATCGAACTTTGAATTCTTCACGTATGCGTAAGCGAAAGGGATTGAAACAGAAGATGAAAGTTTCTAAACTCGATGCCACATGATTTTGAGTGGGAATTGCAACAAGTAACTTAAAGAACAATAAGCTCATTGAAGTTATATTATGCAATTTTACATTTCTATCTTAACTTTTGCTTTTTCCTTTCGTTCCAATTTTATCCAAAATCTCTGGTGGGACAACTTTTCGTCTCTTTTTCTTGTAGAAAGAAAACCTATTGTGTGTAAATTGTTTTATGAAGAAATCATAAAATTTCGAAAAATGTCCAAGAAGGGGTATGGCTGGGACAGTGTTTTTGGAATTGGGTGCGGCAGATTTTGGCAATTCTTAGGATCTTCCGTTCTTCTTCTTGCAGTCAAGAGGGTGAAGCTCTAAAATTAAAAGGTAGGTCAGGTTTCTTTATTATTTGGTTTAAATATGGGTGTAAGAATTGACATGGGCCATTAGATTGGAGGAGAATCGATGGCTAAGATTAAATCTTGCATTTAAGTGGAGAATGTGCTAATGGGTTGGGAAGAATAAGTCTTTGTCTTACTGGGCCTAAATATGGTAGGAAGACTAAAACAATATAATCTACTTCTAAAAATATAAAAATTACTCTTAATTAGTTATAATAAATTACTAAATAAAACTAAATATTAAAATTGAAAATATTTTTTGTATTTTCTTTTAATTTTTAAATACTAAAACAATAAAATTAAACTAATAAAGTAGTAATAAAAATGGGTGAAAATTCTATAGTAACTCAAGTAAATATTTAAAATACTAAAACTAACTTAAAAATTATGCAGGTAAAAAATTACGTGTTTATAACCACATAATATGCCGGTTGCCGACCGAGATCGTGTGCAGCAATAGGAAGCACTTCATCGGCAGCAAATTGAGCAAGATTTTAGAAGATCAAAAGGATCTTATAGAAACCCTACCAACCTAGTGGGAACGGAAAAGCGGAGTCCACAAACAAAACCATACTCCAAAATCTCAAGAAAAGATGCCAAAGGAAAATGGAAGAAAATCTTACTCGAAGTACTGCCGGCACACCGGACGACCTCTAAGTCGAGTATCGGGGCCACCCCATTCTCGTTAGTTCATGGCATCAAGGCTCTAATACCGGTTGAAGTAGGAGAACCGAGTCTCGGATTCCGATATGTGACTAAAGAGTCGAACAACGAGGATATGAATACGAGCCTGGAACTATTGTACGAAAGGCGCGAGGCCACCCTCATCCGGTTAGCCGCCCAAAAATAACGGAATGAAAGGTATTACAATCGAAGAACCAACCTTCGACACTTCAATGTCGAGGACTTGGTGTTAAGGAAGGTCACACTAAGCACCCAAAACCCGAACAAGGGGAAACTCGGGCCGAACTGGGAAGGTCCATATCAAATTATCTAGATCACCGAAAAATAATCGTACAAACTCGGAACAATGAATGGGGAATGACTACCGAACAAATGGAACGTAACTCACTTGAAACGATACTATTGCTAAGGTACAAACCATTCATTTTCTTTTATTTATATGATTGGACTAACATTTGCAGGTGATGTTCAAGGAACGATGCAATTTTAGGCCTGAAAGCACACGCTACGTTCTTTTTTCCTTGAATCGATTTTGTCCCAAATGAGTTTTCCAATAAGGTTTTTAATGAGGCAATAGTGGATCGTGCTAACTTAGAATTGAAGACCGGTTATGAACCAATGTCAAGGATCACATTAATAGTGTCTGAGGCTTCTCTATGATCGACCTCGAACATTGGGGGCATCGCCCTCGGCTAATGATTTTATCAAGGAAAAAAACTTTGTGTTTGAATATCCTAGGCTTGGTCGAGAGGATTTATTGTAAGGGCCAAATGGTCAAATGAACCGTGCACACATAGGCTTCCCGAGTCGTGACACAAAGCTTGTACACATTTGTTACGCACAAAAATAAAAGGAAGCTTCTACCTGTGCGGATAAATATTCTACTCCTTTTTAAAATTTTCTTTCTTACATTTTGTCCCCTAAAGGCATCGAGCCCAAGGGACACCTCACTCAGGGACTGTCGTCCAAGGCAGATTCAGATGGCTCGGGATAGTAAAGTTTGAGGGCACAAACCCTATTAGACAGTGCTTGAACTTTACAGGCTATGGCAATCCCCATTTGGGAATGGTTGTCTTGGGTAAGCCCAGATGAATCGGGATAATGAGACCATTGGGAAACACCCAAACTAAAAAGGCTACGGGCGTCCTAGAACGGCTCGGAGACGTTCGAGACCCGTAATCAAAATATAAAGCCTTCAAAATTTTTTAGCCGGTTCAAAAGGCTACCCTCGACAAATTGTAATTTAAAATATTCTAAGTACTTTGGGGAAAGCTCTCGGTCAAGCCGAGCCCCCTCCCCCCCCCCCTCCCCCAAGAGTCTTAAGCAAAATAATATCAGGAACAAAGCCTATTTGGACCTCCAAACAAGGCCTAATTATTAGGTGCTAAGGCATTCGATATCTTTGCAATCGTAAAGAAAAAGCAAATCTTGAAATTTGTTGAAGGAGAAAATCATATATATATATATAGAAAGTTCAAACAGTCTCGACTAAGATTTTTACAAAGGCCAAACGGCCTTGGAAAAAAATGCAGAAAGCAAAAAGCAAAAAGAAAAACATCTGCAAAATCATCTAAGTAGCTTGGTCCTCACCGGTGCTCGCCTCATCATCGGGACCATCAGGGTCTTCTCTACCCCCGGATCGGCCGGAGCCTTAATAAGTAAGGATTTTAACCGCTTAGTTCTTCTCTTTTACTTGCATTTTAGCTCAAAATGCTTAAAGGTATCCCTGAAAACTAATGAAATATGCTTTCGTGCAGGAATATTGCAAAATGAGCCAAAGAAGTCAAAATCAACTCATAAAGGAGTCGAAATTTGAAAAGGATTAAAACAAGGCAAAAAGGCCTATAGTGTGGACCGCACAATACTGTGTGCGGCCGCAAACAATGAAAGAGTACTGTCAGCTTTCCTTCAGAGTATGCGGACCATATAATTATTATACAGCTGCAGAAGAGGAGATTCAGAGAGTTGGTTTTTGGGCACGCTGAAGATATATGGACCGCACCATAATTGTGCGCCCGTAGGATCACAAGTGCGGCCACACTCACAATTATGTAGTCCACAGAACAGAAGAATCAGAGAGCCATGTTCCAGTCCAAGTTCAAGTGTGCGGCCGCTCTCAAAATTGTACGGTCCGCACAATCAAATGAAGTGCGGTCGCATCCCACTTTTATGCAACCGCAAAAGGACCAATTTACCAGTAAAGCTCAGAGTGCAGACGTTACACAGAACTGTGCGGCTGCACAACCTCCGCAGGGGCATTTTTTGTCAGATACTTTCAGCTTAGTATAAATAGAATTTTTTGTCATTTTTAGGTTGAGTTTTGTTTTGGAAAAGCACCTGAGCCGTTTTTCTTTACTATTTTGAGTAATATTGTACTAGATTAGCTTATAAACATTAAATTTTATTTCCCTAATCAATTATTATGCATTCTATTATAATTTCTAATTTAATTTCTGCATTTTTCATAAATAGCTAAATTTCTAGCTAGGGTTATAGCCCAACCCTAGTGTAGGTACTTAATGGGTGTTTGATTTAGGGCTTGTTTGTGATTGGGTTAGTGATATTTAGCCTAGTTCTTACTTGAATTCAAAAATTAATGGTTGCAAATATTGATTCATGCCTAATTGACTCAGTCTCTACTTGAGAAAGAGAGTAAGTCCAGGAAAACTTGGCTAACAAGAAATTGGGGTGAACTCAAGAAATTGATAGCCCCAATTAAAGGCTTGAATCTAGAGATAGTAAGATCCGACTTGAGCATTTATCACTTTTTTAGTGCAATACCTATTTGGTCTTGAGAAATCCAAATTTGGCAAAATCACTCAAACTACCGAGAGGTATAGGGTGGGTAATTGCATGTGATTGATATATTACAACCCCGACCAATCAAACTTACCCTAGAGTTTACAACCTGTTAGGTAACCAGATAGGTGGGAGTCATGACCGTAGATCTTTTATCATTGAAAAACAACCAAAACCAAAAATATTGTCTCCTAGTTTTATAATTGCAATCAATAGCTCAAAGTAGAAGTAGAAACAACAAACAAGAATGTGTAAGTGTAATTTGAGGCACATCATACATTCACACTAGCTATATACATAATCCAAATTATAACTCCTTGTGGATTCGACCCCAACTTGTGTTGGTTTTTATTATTACATCAACCGCCTCACTACCTATATTTGTGGCGTGAGTTTGGGCGACATCAATTTTTGTGTGATTTGTCTTCTTTTCTTTTCGAGTCACTAATATTGTTTTTGAATTGATTTTAGGTACGAAAATGGCTCTCAACAACGAGTCCATTGGCAATTTGCCAACAAAGGAGGACGTGGATGATGACCAAGTTGATGGGGTTCCTCTTGAACCTCAAGCAAATAGGAGAGGCTAACCGCCTCATGATAATGTTCTCGTCCCTCCCCCACCTCCTCCAAGAGTGGTAGGTCACCGGATATTGCCAAACAAGGGTTATGCAAGAGTTATAGTCCCACCCTGCATTAGGGCGGGCAACTTCCAAATCACCAATATGATGCTTACACTATTTGAGCAATGGGGATTCTTTACCGGGGCTCCGAGTCAAAATGCCTACAAGCATATCAAGGGGTTTCGTCGATACTTGTTGGGGGAGAAAGCAAACTATTGTCTCCGAGAATATGTTGTGGTTGAGACTATTTCCCTTTTCTCTATGGGAAAAGGCATTGGACATGTTAGAGAGATTACCCAATCATTCCATCCACACATGGGATGAGTTAGCGGAAAAATTCATTGCCAAATTCTTCTCTCCGGGACATATGTCTTACACTTCAGGATGAGATTCTTGCATTTAAGCAAGAACCTAATAAGCCATTGCATGAGATTTGAGAGAGATATCATATCATGGTTAAAGAGTGCCCGAATAATGATATGACCGAGGCCATGATCCTTCATTAGGGGGATCAACACAACGAATCAATGTGTGGTATCAACTCACTGGTGGGAACTTCATGAGCACACCTTATGCCGAAGTTTGTGAAATTCTTGATGAGATAGCGTATATGTCATCGGCATGGCAAAGTCAAGAAAATATTCCTCAAGGTGACCCAAATGTCATTAACCTACATAAGGATCATGGGCAAGCTATTTTCGAGTTGACAACTATAATGAACTAGTTGGCCAAAGTTCAGCTTCAACACGTTTAAGACCAAAACAAGTGAATGTGATGGAAGGTGTGAATATGATGAAAAATAAGAGATGAAAACAAGGTCAACAAATGCAAAGCCATTTGTAGAAATTCGTGCTGATGATAGTGGTTATGGTTAAGGTGATTCATTCAATAAGCAAGCAGAAGAAGTTCAATATGTCAATAATTATCAAGGCCAAAGAAACAATGCTCAACGACAAAATCAACAAAAATGGAGGTCACAAGGAAATCAAGAAAATAAGAACAACCAAGGCCACTAAGGCAATTTAAGTGGTGGTAACAATAATCAAGGCAATTGGAATAATCATGGTAATCAAGGCAATTAGGGTGGAAACAATCAAAGAAACTGGGGAGGCAATAACCAAGAAGGGTGGAACAACAACAACAATCGAGGGTCGGGTTTTCAAAGGCGCCCGATGTTCCAAAAACTGAGTAATCCACCTCCTTATCCTTCTCAAGGTCTGAGCTCTTATAATAATGAAATGGGATGAATAGAGAACATGTTTAAACAAATGACGGAGAAGAACGCCAACTCCAATGTTCAATTAGCCTCTCACAACACTTCTATTCGTAATTTGAAAGTTCAATTAGGCCAAATCTCGCAAACGCTGAACACTCGTCCTAAGGGGGAACTTCCTAGTAATACAGTGGTAAACCTAAAAGGTTGGAACAACACGGGGCATACTACGGCGGTGACTACAA
Source organism: Nicotiana glauca (assembly GCA_026770625.1). Lineage (NCBI taxonomy): Eukaryota > Viridiplantae > Streptophyta > Magnoliopsida > Solanales > Solanaceae > Nicotiana > Nicotiana glauca. Next base: position 82,199 of record MU769587.1, read on the forward strand.
GAAGTGGAAAATATGGGGAGCCAACCACCTCAAATCAAAGAAGAATTCTGGATGATGATGTGTTGGTGCAAGAAGATGAGACTCCAAGTAATGTCGTTCAAGCTAATGAAGAAGTAAGAATTAAAATTGGTGAAAATTGTGGAAGATACACAAGAAGACGTGAACCCGTATAGGGAATACGTGATTGACATGCCAGAACCGGTAGTGCCAAAGGCTAAGTCACCAATGCCAAGGCCTCCTCCTCCATACCCTCAAAGGCTTGCAAAGCAAAATAGCGAGAACTAATTCAAAAAGTTTATTTACATGATGAAGAGTTTGTCTATCAATGTACCGTTGGTTGAGGCTTTAGAGCAATTGTCAGCTATGTAAAGTTCATGAAGGACTTGGTGAACAAGAAAAGATCGATGAATTGTGAGACTATCAAGATGACTCATCAAGTGAGTGCTATTGTACACTCAATGGCTCCAAAATTAGAAGATCCGGGTGCTTCCACAAGGCAAGTATCAATTTGATGTCCTATTCGGTATTCAAAACTTTAGGGATTGGGAAACCAAGACCCACATCCATGAGGTTTCAAATGGCGGATCACACAATGAAGAGGACTTTGGGTATTATTGATGATGCGTTAGTTCGTGTTGACAAGTTCATCCTCCAGGAGGACTTTGTGATTCTTGATTGTGAAGAGGACTATGAGGTGCCTATCATTTTGGGTAGACCTTTCCTCGCTACGGGGAAGGCTCTTATTGATGTGGAAGCCGATGAGCTCACTTTCCGGGTGGGTAACAAAAAGGTGGTCCACCATGTATGTAAATCTATGAGGCAACTGAATAGCAATGAAGTTTGTTCATTCGTGGATTTAGTAACCGATGTCATTGTTGATGATGTTGGTGCCACAATGAATGTTGAGGACAAATTGGGAGTCGTGTTAATCAATATCGATAATGATGAGGAGAATAATAGCTATGTGGAATGTGTGAATGCATTGCAAGGAATGGGGTCGTACATTTATGAACCCCGCAAGTTATCCTTGGGTCATGAAAACCGGAACACTCCACCAACAAAGCCCTCAATTGAGGAGCCTCCCATATTTGAGTTAAAGCCATTGCCTCTGCATCTCGGGTATGAATTCATTGGCCCTTCTTCTACTTTACCGGCTATTCTTTCCTCGAGTTTGACTAAGATGAAAGTGGAGTCCAAATTGGAGTGGTACAAAAGAGGAAAAAAGCAATTGGATGGACATTAACGGATATCCGGGGTATAAGCCCTGCCTTTTTCATTCAAAAGATTATTTTAGATGGGGGTGCCAAACCCTTCGTTTAACATCAAAAAAGGCTAGATGAAGCAATGCAAGAGGTGGTAAAGAAGGAGATAATCAAGTGGTTGGATGCCGGAGTTGTTTACCCTATTTTTGATAGCTCATGGACCTCTATGGTGCCATGTGTCCCAAAGAAAGGGGGCATGACTATAGTAACAAATGACTAGAATGAATTGATCCCTACAAGAACTGTCACCGAGTGAAAAATGTGCATGGACTATAGAAAGCTAAACAAAGTCACTCAGAAAGATCATTTCCCGATTCCATTCCTTGATCAAATGCTTGACAGGTTAGTTGGACGTGTTTTTATTGCTTCCTTGATGGATAGTTCAGCTACAATAAAATTCTTATTGCTCCCGATGACCAAGAGAAGACCACTTTCACATATCCTTATGGTACTTTCTCATTTTCAAGGATGCCATTTGGGTTGTGTAATGCACCAACGACTTTTCAATGGTGTATGATAGTTATTTTTCACCGACATGGTGGAGGCTATTCTTGAGGTCTTCATGGATGATTTTTCCATGGTTGGAAAGTCTTTTGAGGACTACTTGAACAATTTGGATAGAGTCTTGTCTAGTTGTGAGGAGACAAATTTGGTGTTGAATTGGTAGAAGTGTCACTTCATGGCCGAGGAAGGCATTGTCCTCAACCACAAAATTTCAAAGCATGGTATTAAGGTTGACAAGGCCAAAATTTAGGTGATCTCCAAACTCCCTCCCCCTACATCCGTGAAGGGAGTAAGGAGCTTCTTGGTTCATACGAGTTTTTATCTCCGATTCATCAAGGACTTTTCCAAGGTGGTAAACCCTTTGTATAAACTTTTGGAGAAGTATTCCAAGTTCCATTTCAATGAAGATTGTACGAAGGCATTCGAATTTCTTAAGTTCAAGTTGACTACTACTCTTATTATCACTGCACTGGATTGGAGCTTGACTTTTGAGCTCATGTGTGACGCTAGTGATGAGGCAGTTAGAGCAGTTTTGAGGCAAAGAATCAACAAAATTTTCCATCTGGTCTACTATGCTAGCAAGACCATAAGTGATGCCCAAGTCAATTACACATTGACCGAAAAAGAGCTACTTGCTATTGTTTTTGCTATGGAGAAGTTTCGCCCGTATTTGATAGGTACAAAGGTGATTGTTCACACCGACCATGCGATGATTCGGTACTTAATGAGCAAGAAAGATTCTAAAGCAAGGTTAATGTGGTGTGTGCTTCTATTGCAAGAGTTTGATATAGATCTTCAAGACTGCAAGGGTAGTGAAAAATAAGTGGCAAACCATTTGTCCCAATTGGAGGAGGAGGGGAGGCCAAATGACGGCCTTGAGATCAATGATTCCTTCCCTGACAAGCAATTCCTAGCCATTTCAATGATCGGGATGCCGTGGTTTATCGATTTAGCCAATTATCTTATCAGCGGCATTGTACCGAATGATTTCTCTTCAAACCAAAGAAAGAAGCTCAAACGGGATTGCCTTGACTATTATTAGGATGAGCCAAATATTTTTCGGATATGTACTGATAGTGTGATCCGACGATGTGTTCCAGAGAAAGAACAAATGGGAATTCTTGAGGCTTTCCACTCTTCATCATATGATAGTCACCGTGGTGGAGCTAGAATGGCAACAAAAGTGTTGAGTTGTGGATTCTATTGGACTAGTCTCTATAAGGTCGCTAGTGATCTATTCAAGCATTACGGAATGCCAAAGGGTCGGTGGGATTTCTAAGAAGAATGAGATGTCTCTCACCACTATCTTGAAAACTGACATCTTTAATGTTTGGGGTATTGATTTCATGGGACCGCTCGTAAGCTCTTGTGGGAACACTTACATTTTGGTAACTGTGAACAATGCGTCAAAATAGGTTGAAGTCGTGGCTTTACCCAACAACGACGCTCAAAGTATGGTGGCAGCTTTTGAAGAATAACATCTTAACAAGATTCGGTACTCCTAGTGACATTATTAGTGATGGGGATTTGCATTTTTGCAACAAGGAATTTGATACCTTACTCACAAAGTATGGTGTCACTCACAAAGTCTCGACCCCCTACCATCCTCAAGCAAGCAGACAAGTTGGAGTCTCCAACCGGGAGATCAAGTGTATTTTGTCAAATACTGTGAATGCCAACCGGACGAATTGGTCAAAAAACTTGATGATACTCTTTGGGCTTATAGGACGGCCTACAAGATGTCTATTGGGATATGTCCATATCGATTGATGTTTTGGAAGGCATGTCATCTTCTGGTAGAACTTGAGCATAAGGACATGTGGGCTTTGAAGAATTTGAACCTTGAGTGGGATATCGTTGCAAACCTAAGAGTAGCATATTTGAATGAGCTTGATGAATTTTAGTATCATGCCTACACAAGTTTGTCCCTTTACAAGGAGAATATGAAGTACTTCCATGACAAGTACATCCACAACAAGGAGTCTAAAGCAGGTGATCTTATGGTATCGTTCAATTCCCGGTTACGGATGTTTCCGGGCAAGTTGAAGTTAAAATGGAGTGGCCAATTTGAAGTGGTGAATGTAACCCCTATGGTGCTCTAGATTTGAAAAATAAGAACGATGAGGCGTTTAGAGTCAATGGACACCGGGTTAAATACTATCTTGGCAAGGTTGATGATGGCCACATTATTGCGGTTCTTCATTTCAAATAATTGGTAATATGCGTCTTGCCGCGATGTAAAATCAGGCGCTTCTTGAGAGGCAGCCCATGTGTCTTTTTCTTTTTCTTGGTTTTCTTCTTTAGATTAGATATGCCTTGTTTTGTGCTAACTAGTTTTGAAGTGTATATGGGAATGGGTGTCCATTGCAGAAGCTGTACAAGAAAATTTTGGCTAAGTGTCATAAAAGTGCGAACCGCACCAAAATTATATGGACCACACAATCACTGTACGGCCGTACAATTCTGTGTGCAGTCACACAACTGGAAGACCAAAAATGCATGCTCTCTAAATTTGGCTGTCAAATTTTATTAACAAATTGCGGCCGCACACACAATTGTGAGGTTCGCACAAACTCTGTGGCCGCACTCACTTTTGTGCAAACCGCAACAATTCTTCTAAGGTACAGGTAAGGAGTGCAGACCTTACTTGGGTAAGTTCTAGGCCCAACGGGTCAACCTATAAATAGGGCTTTTCACCACTATTAACACTTTACACTCTATGAACTCTCAAGCCCTAGGCAAATACAGTGTGTACACCATTATTTCTCAAACTTCAAGCATTTCATCTTTGTAAATTCTCACCTGCATCCTTCATTACTGGTGTGTTAATTTCATCTTTAGATTTTCATCTTTACTTAGTTTGTTATTTTATCTAGGGTTAATTTCATGCCTAATAATGTCAATAGTTAGTCATTCTTGCTTAGAATCATGTGGGTAGCATCTTAAATGTCGAATGGGGCCTGGGTAAGTAGCTAATCCTGTTTAATTTCTCAAAACTTGTGTAATCTATAAGAAAATTGCATGTAACGTAAGGCAGTGCCTTGTAAATTCAAATTGTGCGACCGCACGCACTTTTGTATGATCTGTAGTTATCTAAGTTAGGGAAGTATTGTGCTTGAATTGTGCAAACATCACACAAAATATATGGTATGCAATGAAATTATGCGGTCCGTAGTGAAAATCGTGTGGTCCGCACTGTTGAATGATCAAAGGACCCAATAGTCTGAACCTGGGCTGTGCGGTCGCACTCACTTTTGTGCAATCCGCACTGCCTCTTCTGAGCCTCATTTCCTGCAATTGTTATGCATGCATATGTGATTTCCAACTCTAACTGATTCCTATAATTATGCATTTCAGACAATGGTTAGATCACGTGGTATAGGAGATACATCAAAAGGGAGGGCAAAACCCTCCCGAGGCCGAGGCCAAGGCAATTCAAAGAGTCATAAGCAAGAAAGCAACCGCTAGCAGTGTTCCTAGACCCTCCGAGTCCAGTGAGAATCTCCCGTCTAGGGAAGCTTCTGAGGGTAACTCTGTTCAAGCAATGCCGGAGACCCAATCTCAACTAATCCCGGGTAGATTCCACTTGGCAGATGAGTCATTTTCCGCTGACAGTTCTTCTGAAGGTTCAGAAAAGGATAGCCAAGATTATGAGCCCTCTTCCTTGCATTCCCTGGTTGCACCAATCAATATAGATGATGGTGATGATGTCCTAGATGATAGGAGAGGAGGTGACACTCGAGTGGGCGGCCTTGAGATGTCGAGGAGAAGAGAGATGTGGGAAGACAGTATTGTCAGTTTAACTACCTTCAATAGATTTAGAGAGTGGTGGCCCCAGAGATCTCTCACACTTGGGCGACAGTTCTTGATGAAGGATTTGGACATTCATAAATCCAAATGTCCTTAGACAGTTCCAGGAGTGAAAGGGATGGAAATGGTTCGCCCAAAGTGTTATCGACGCAAACGAGCACTTAGTTAAAGAATTTTATGCTAATGTGGCTCACATAAAGAAGGGTACCAAGGTAACAAAATTGAGAAACCTAAAAATCCGATTTGACTCATGTGCCTTGGACTCATATGTAGGATTCAAAGAAGTAGAGGCAGTCCAGTACTTGGAAAAGCCGGCTATGGGTGATGCAGCTTGCCCGTGGTTAGTAGAGATTTTGGCTACTCGAAGACCACCACCTCCATGGCTCACAGCAGGGGTTCCCATAATCTGGGCCACCATAAATTTTAAAGCCAAAGGGTGGCAGACATTTGTATGTAGCCACATTGATCTGTGCTTAAATGAGAACAACTTCCTTCTTTCCCAAGCAGCTCTGGTGGCTTCAATTATGGTTGGGTACCCGATTAATGTTGGTTCCATCATGTCCACCAACATCACATTAGCTGTCTAGAAAGATGAGAGATCATATACGTACCCGAACTTCCTAACAGAGTACTTCAATAATCAAAAGGTGGAGCCATGGGACTATGATCCAACAATAAATGCCAAGAAACCTTTCTCATGGTACCACCTATAGGTAGTGAAAACCCAAAGTTTAAGGGTAAGGCAACTAGCTCCGCTGGCTAGTCTGAGGAGCCAACGATAGTAGTGACTTATTCAACTACTCAGTCTTCCACATATGCCATGCCTTGTACAACAGTCGATCCTTCTACCGGGACAACATTAATGCCACAACCTTTTTCTTCCAGATTATCAGCTTCATTATCAGTGCCAGCATCATCCACTTATCCACAGACTGCGCTACGAGTCTCCCAGATATTGGCGAGTCTCAACAACTGGATGCAGGTAGCTACTTCAAAGTTGTCTGACATATCCGATGTTATTGCAGCACATTCTTCTTCCCTACCAGCATCACAAGTACCTCCGTCTATGGAAGAAACATTGAAGAAGATTATGGACGACCAGAAGACCATTATGGAGACTCTGGTGGTGCATGGGGAAGTTATTGAGGAGTTAGGAAATCAAGCAAAGAAGATGCGAAAGTCTCAGGCATGGAAGAAGTCAGTGGAGAAGTTGAGAAAAGAGATAACCAAGTTCTCATCTACCGAAGATCTACCATTGGACCTGTTTATGGAGCCAGCAGCCCCAGTAGCACAGGTAGCACCAGCAGTACCTGGGGCACCAGAGGCAGCAGTCGGCCAGTCTGAGGAGCCAATTGCGACTGCCCACACCGCTGAGGAGATGATCCAGATTCTCAACAACCCTATTTTCCCTCAACCGGGTGATGATGATATATATCTAAATGAGACCGAGGGTGCTATGGATGTCATACAGGCTGAGACCACATAAGGAGTCCTCTTAACTCTCTACCCTTACCTATTCTTATTTTTGTTAAGCACTGGGGATAATGCTTATTTTCATTCGGGGGTGGTCTATTTTGATTGATTGACATTGAAATTTGGCCACTAATAACCCTTATACTCTTTTTATTTTATCTTTATTTTCTATGTATATATTCTTCCCTTTCGTTTTATGTATATATTCAGTTTCCCTTATGTTTATATTCATTTTACTTCGGTTTGTATATTCATTAATCTTGCTTTTCGTAGTTTATTTTGTAGCTTCTTTAGTTTGTTTTTCTTAGTAGTATAACTTCTTATTTACTTTAGTAGTTTCTTTTGGATTTGTTATCTTCTTTTTACGTTTGAGTGATCAATAAACCTTTGGTTTTCTTAATGCCACGGTTCTTTCCAAAGATGGATTTTGTATGAACCGGGTGGCTCTTCCAAACGATGGATGGCGTGACAACCTTCTTAAGTGATTGAGTCTGTTTTCTTTTATGTTTAGGCAAATATAGTAGAAATGAATAAAAGGATCTCAAGCATGCTTCACTTGGTACCAATATATTTACCTATGGCCTTATGGTTAAAAACAAAGTTGTTGGCATAAAATAGCTCGTTATGACCTTTTGACTCTTGAGTTGACTTAAACAGACATCGACTGGTTCAGTCAAGCCATTTTTGATTCTCAATATTGACTATGTTTGTTGTGGGACCTCGACTCCATTCTCTTTAGTAATCCAGCAGTGTGATAGGTGAGGTATTTAATTGCAAGTCCAAGTACCCTTGCTAATAATTTAGAACTTGCCCCGAATGTTTTTCTAGCCGAAATTCTAAGTGTAGATTGGCTTGGAAAATGATTGTAGGCTCTCCATGATCCAATTTGAAAACAAAAATGCAAAAAAAAAGTGAATAAGGTAGAAAGTTGAAGGGATTCAAAGAAAACAATGATGAAAGGCATGGAGTAAATAGAAAAGGAGAAAAATGAATGTCATGACCAAGAAAGAGTGACATTACGTCTCTCTAGTTTCCTCGAGAAAAAAAGAAATTGACTCAACGAGTTGACAAAGTATGAGCCAAAAAGAGAAAATGGAGTGCTTAAGGAAAAATGAATCCATTCTATTCCATCAATTCCTACCTTGATCCAGAAAGCTTTTATTACATTCCGAAAAGGTCCTACATGATTTCAAGTTGAGTGAGCTTGCATTAGTAGTGATTTATATGAGGAGCAAACTTATGGTACTTAGATCCGGACTTGTGACATTCTTGTGAGAGAGATGAGCGAACTTTTCAAAATCCTTGCTTTGAGTGTTACATTCTAAAGTGAGATATGCTAATGCAAAGTAAAGGAGGAGGAGTTTGGGATCTACAATGACCTACATGAAAGAGCGAGCTTCCTTGATGAATAAATGCAACTTTTGATGCTCTAGTGTCACATTAGAACTATTGCACTCAAAAAGTTAAATTATTGCATTGTTGATAATTCATACGTGTTGTGGGTAATTGTTGGTCCCAATTGATGTGCGAATGATTCACCTTACGCCAGCTAAAATATCATTTTTTCTAGTGGAGGTGGGAATTTCCTTAATTACTTGAGGACAAGGAAAAGTTTAATTTTGTGGGAGTTGATAAGTAGGAATTTTGACCGCTTAGTTGCTCTCGTTCACTTGTACTTTAGCTCAAAAATGCTTAAAGGTATCCCCGAGAACTAATGAAATGTGCTTTTGTGCAGAAATATTGAGAAACGAACCAAAGAAGTTAAAATCAACTCATAAAGGAGTCAAAATTGGAAGAGGACCAAAACAAGGCAAAAGGGCCAACAATGCGAACCGCACAATACTATGTGCGGCCGCAAACAATAAAAGAGCACTATCAGCTTTCCTTCAGAGTATGCGGACCACATAATTATTGTGTGGCCGTAGAAGAGGAGATTTAGAGAGTTGGTTTTTGGGCAGGCTGAAGATATGCGAACCGCACCATAATTGTGCGGCCACAGGATGACAAGTGCGGCCACACTTACAATTATGTGGTCTACAGAAGAGAAGAATCAGATAGCCATGTTTCAGTCCAAGTTCAAGAGTGCGGCCACACTCAAAATTATGCAGTCCGCACAATCAAATGAAGTGCGGCCACATCCCACTTTTATGTAACCGCAGAAGGCCTAGTTGACCGATCAAGCTTAAAGTGCGGATTGCACACAGAATTGTGCGGCCGCACAACCTACGCATGGGCATTTTTGTCAGATGTTTTCAGCTTAGTATAAATATAACTTTTTATTATTTTTTGGTTAACTTTTGTTTTGGAAGAGCACTTGAGCCGTTTTTCTTTACTATTTTGAGTAATATTGTACTAAATTAGCTTCTAAACATTAGATTTTCTTTCCCTAATCAATTATTATGCATTCTATCTTAATTTCTGCATTTTTCGTGAGTAGATAAATTTCTAGCTATGGTTGTGGCCCAACCCTAGTGTGAGTACTTATTGGGTGTTTGATTTAGGGCTTGTTTGTGATTGGCTTAGTGATATTTAGCCTAGTTCTTGATTGAATTCAAGAATTAATAGTTGTAAATATTGATTTGTGCCTAATTGACTTAGTCTCTACTTAAGAAAGAGAGAGTAAGTCTAGGAAAACTTAGCTAACGAGAAATTGAGGTGAACTTAAGAAATTGATAGCCCCAATTAAAGGCCTGAATCTAAAGATAATAAGACCCGACTTGAACATTTATTACTTGTTTAGTAGTGTAATACCCATTTGGTTTTGAGAAAGCCAAATTGAGCAAAATCACTCAAACTACCGAGAGGTATAGGGTAGGTAGTTATGTGTGATTGCTATATTACAACCTGACCAATCAAACTTGCCCTAGAGTTTACAACTTGTTAGGTAACCACATAGGTGGAAGTTACGACCCTAGATCTTTTATCATTTTCAAACAACCACAACCAAAAATATTGTCTCCTAGTTTTATAATTGCAATCAATAGCTCAAAGTATAAGTAGAAACAACAAACAAGAATGTGGATGTGTAATTTGAGGCAAATCATGCATTCACACTAGGTGTATACCTAATCCAAATTCTGGCTCCCTATGGATTCTACCCCGACTTTTGTTAGGTTTTTATTATTGCATCGACCACCTAAATACCTATATTTGTGGTGTGAGTTTGGGTGACATCAAGCTCTCGGAGTCTCCTTCGTCCTCAAGGTACACCAACTTCTTAGCCTCGGCCTCGATCCCCTTTGCCCTTTTGATCTTGGCTGATAAATCAAATCCTTGAGCCTGAACTTCGTTGAGGTCTCCCTTCAGGACTTCCGCTTCTCATACTCCATAATGTATTTCAAGCGGTCTTGGGCTGCCTCAGCATCGGCTCTATACTGGGCCACCATCTCGCCAGCATCGGCCTTAGTTATTTCGGCCACCGACTTGGCCGCTTTAAGTTCCTTGTCAAGGGTCTCTGGATTGGCAACAACCAAGTTGAGTTGAGACTAGCTCCTTAATTTTATGGGACCGTGCCTCACCCTTCTCCCTCATCGCTCAAAGTTGAGCCTCTGCCAAAGCCAATTGCATGCGGGTAGTCTCCTTTTTCAAGGCCAAGCAGTCCATTTTGCCTTTTGACTCTTCGGCCTCGACCTTGATTATGTCCATCTCGGTCCGGAGCTAGTCGATCCGATCAATCGCCTATTGGACCTGTGGGTTCTGACTATTAGTCACCGAGTCTAGCTCATCATCACTAACTTCAAAGATTTTTACCTGTTCCACCAGGTCGGCATGTTCTTTCTGAGCCGCGTCCAACTCAGCTCGAAGACTCTTAGCTTTCCTTCACGTTGTTCACTGAGGAGTTTGTACATGTCTCTCTTCTCGGCGAGCTCTTTGGTTTTGTCCTCGAGTTGGATAAGCTCATCTCGGTATCGGAGAAATGTCTCGTGGTGAAGAACCGAGGCCTACAAATATGAGAAAAAATATTAAGATCACCAATAACCAAATCTGACAAATGAAAAGGTTTAGTGACACCTTACCCGGTTCAGCGCCTGTTGTGCTTCGTTGAACAGGCATAGAGAATCCACCTCCTTCATTTTTTCCTGGTCTTCTTCTGTCACCAGGCACCGGAGGTAACTAGCTACCCCAACGGGTACATAAAGAACTTGGGTATCCTTCGAAATGGTGATGATAATTGATCGCTTCTGACCAGGATCCGTACTCGGGGAAGGGAACCAATTGACTAGTCTTGGGCTCGAATTAGGACCACCTGGCCCCCCAGGATGAACTATTCCTCAGTACTTCTAAGTTACCTAACCCGATGGTGTCCTCCGTGATAGTGGAATCCACGCCGCCGAAAATGCTTTTGAGGGGATCATCCGCTCCATGGACCCCCTCATTCAATTGCTCCTTCGTTGTTTGAGTTTCACCGATTATCGATTCTGTGAACAAAGGCGATCTCGTTATGTCAATGAAATTGGGCGGGGTAGAATCGACATTTTGGGGGTTCTCGGCCCTCACTACTGCATCATCCTCTTGAACTTGAGGGGGGTTGGCCTCCGTTGTTTCCCCCTCGGCTGCTACCCGTTCCTTGGGCACAGACGACACATGGGCCAGAAAAAGGTTGTCCTCCTTGGACCCGTCCCTAAGACAGAGGAGTGAGTCCGAATTGAGAACTTGGGAGTTGGTGCTCTCCTTTGTCTTACGCACCAGCCTTCTTCTCGTTTTCTTTTTCTCCGAGCTCAGGGAACTTGAAGCCCTCTTTATTTTCTTCTCTCTGGATCGCCTCGGAGAAGGAGACTCCACAGGCAAGTCCGGAGTCCTAAGCTCGACATCCTTAGGCATGCCTATAACAAGGAATTAAAAAAATAAGGACTTGATAATAAAAAGAGAGTCCTAACACAACCTGATCGAGAAAGAGATCTTATAATGGGAATAGGCCTCTCAATGGCCCTTTTAGAGTTCACGCCACGAGCGCTCGGAGTAGGGAATATATGAAATGATACCCTAGACCCACTTCTTGAGTCGAGGAACAACATTTGGAATCCAAGCAACGGCTGCACCACCACAAATACCAACAAGAAAAAAAGAAGTAAACATAAAATCAACATTAGAGGGAAAGTTCCACTTACGTCTTCTATCAAGTCTGAAGCCCTCACTAGGACAAAATAGCCTTTCCATCCTCGATCCTGGTCCTCATCGATAGTAGAGAACGGGGCTTTGCTGGCCCAAAACACAAGCTTTATCAGCCTCTCCGAAATATTCAGGAACTGTACAAATATAGCAGGTGATCCATAGTGAACCGGCAGGAATCAATTTTTTTCACGAAAAATCGAAGAAGGATCATAATTCTCCACAAGGAAGGGTGAATCTGACCGATGCATACCTCGTACCTCTTGTAGAAGTTTATTATGATCGGGTTCATCGGTCCCAATGTCAAGGGATATGTGTAAACACTTAGATATCCCTGGGTGGTAATGGCCTCCTCGGGGTCAGGGACCACTATGTTTTTATCGACACAATTGCAGTCTTTCTGAACTATAGGGAGGATATCTTCACTAATCGAACAGATGTATCTCGAGACCTCTTCGCACCGACCCTGTACGAAAGAAGGCTTTTCAAATTTGAAATTGTTATTGACCGAGCATCCCCCGGGGATGAATATTTTCAAGGGAGGTTCGGCTACTGGTTCATCAGTTGTTACGCCCAGAGTGGTCACCTCAACCTCAGTGGCTGGCCGTGAAGTAGAAGGAGTTTCTATTTGGGGAACGGTTTTGGAAGTCTTTGTCATTCCTTTAGAAAGTTAAAATGGAGGAAAAATCTGGAAAAGATGAAGAAAGAAAGGAAGTTGAAGAATTAGACTTGTTGGCTTGGGAAGAAAATAGGTGAAAATTTTTGCAAGGGACACTGAGTAACGGAGGTAAAAATGCTAGAAGAGTGTAGAAATCTTGAAGGTTTGGTGCAAAGTGAAAATGAACAAAGGAGACAGTATTTATAGGAACTCGGCGATGTTTCGCATTCAGGGATAGCCGACCGGAGGCTGACATGCATTTAATGCCATTATGACATGACTGACAAGACGTTTCTTATTTTTATCGTTACTGATACGACGTATCGAAGAAGGAATCGGGAAGCTAATATCGTTTCTCGTCAACTTATTCTCTGAGAAACGAGGGGTATCTGTATACGGGTAAAATCGAGCTCATGGTGTACCGAGGCCTCCGACAAGATAAGATAGGCTCGAGACATGATGACAAGGGACCGACATCGGGGCGAAAGTCTTGTCCAATCGAAATCCGGGGGCATGATGCCTGCCCTCGAGAATATCGGGGTCAGAGTTCCGGATTGGTCTTCACCTCGAACGACTTCGGGGAACATTATCGGACAATAAAACATAGCCTACGGAAGGCCAAAATATTCGTGATCGGCTCGATATCACGACGGGAATCTCGTCACGTATCGATAAGGAGCCGACAATCAGTTAATCGGAAGATTTTTTTAACTTTTATAGAGTTGTACCTAAGGTAAGATTCCCTACTATATAAAGGGGATCTGATAATTCATGAAACACATTGTAACACGTGTTCCAAGGCAATATATTATCATTTTCTCTATTATTTAGTTGTTTTCACTTGTTCATCATTGTTGACTATAGTGAGCCCAGATCGAGGGTGAACAATTTCACTAAGGCTGAACTGCCCTATTTGTATGGTTTGAATTTATTTTATCTATCCTTGTTCGATCTAATTCAATTTATAGCTTTGTGTCAAATTAATCCGCTTCAATTGTTATCCGAATTTGAAGGTGAACCGTTCTTATCATTATAATTAAATTATAAGAGAAAAATATACAATTTCGATAAAATAGTGATTTGAGTCAGAAAAATGATTTCTAAACGTTGTTAATAAGGGTTGTGTCACCGGGTTTTTTAGTGTACATTATCATTATGTACACTTACACCATGATAAAAATTTATCTGCACCTTTTATTTATATCAGTTGTGAATACTGACACGTACCGTAGTGAATTAATACATATATTTATACGGAGCTAGGATTTGAACCTTATGATTTCGGAATTATAATACTTTTAAGTTATTAAGTTTTAAATTAATAAGTTGTATGCATTCAATGAATTTCTTAAAACAAATATATAGTCTGAACAAAAGCTATTGGATTCAGCCGAACCCGCATTCCGCATTCTGCCTCCGCCACTGCATTTATAACTTAACCATGGTAATGAGTCTGGTTTTGCTTAAACACTAGGTTCGAATTATTTTTTACCCTTCCACCACTAACCACCCCGTCGGCCCCTCCCCATCAGCCATACCAAAAATAGAAGTAATGGATGAGCTATATAAAGTCCTGAATCCAAGCAAGATAATGAGCAAGACCCGGGCATTTCTAAACAGACGTTACTCGACTACTTTGCGTAAATCACTTCAAATCACGTATAACATGAGATGAACCAAAATTATCTAAAACCATAACCCTATCCTACCACTAAATAATTTCCATTTTTTTTCACTTTACACCCCACATAACAAGAAACCAATTATATATATATACCTATAGCCTGAGACACAACTTCATTTTCTCTTCCCACAACCCTAGTTACCCTCCCCTCCCCCCTCCAAAACAAAAAAAAAATTATGAATTTCCGCCTGTGTATACTTTTCTTTTTCTCACTAGCCATGATAATTAATCCAATATCATCATATAATGATTTCAAGAATCTGTACAAGAACTTCGATCAGTTATCGATCATGCATGGCGGCCATGCAACTGCAGCTTGGATGAGGAAATGCAATGGCCTTATTGGAAATTGTATAAAGGAGGAAGAAGAAATGATGATGGAATCCGATATTAGTCGTCGAGTTTTACGAGGACAAAGAGGCCATATTAGCTATGCAGCATTGTCCAGAAACAATATTCCTTGTAATGTACGAGGTGCGTCTTATTACAATTGTCATTCCCAACAGAGAGTTAATCCTTATCGCCGTGGTTGCAGTCAAATTACACGCTGCGCTAGGAGCAACTCTTGAATCTCTCAAGAGTTTTATTAAAAAGACAATGTTTATTTTGTTTAGAACTTTGGTTAAGAGTAGTTATAGCTAGATCCTTTTCTTATTCTGTCCCATCTGTCTCACAGTACAGTAATATCTACCTACATAAGTTCAGTGAGGACATAGATCTGCTTTGTATTTTTTATTTTGTGTTTTTATTTCCTTTTGTTGCGCCCAGGATATGGTAGATCTGAGGCGTATAGTCATAGTGGTTATTCCGAAGTGTGTGTTTTTGTTAATTAATGTTTTTTTTTTCATGAGATGTAAATTTCGTTAAGACGAGAGATTTGAAATTTACATTTTTTGTGTACAGTCAAACATCTTTATAACAGTCTCGTTTGTTTCGAATATTTTTAGATGTTATAGCGAAGTGCTGTTATAGAAAACATGTATTATAACACAACATGAAAATTGGTTCTAGAAAAAACTTAGCTTTTATAGTGAAGTATTTTATATATATATATAGATGTTATTATTGAGAAGTCTGATTGTATTATGTATTTTTGGTTTAGTTGTTTTATCAATCTCGTAAGATTTTTATTCTGCTTATTCGCTACAAACTCATATCTAAGCCCCTGTTTGGCCATACATTTTTTCAAATTTAATTTGAAATTTATTTTCAAATCCCATGTTTGGCCATAAATTTGACCCACATTTTGGCCAAAAGTCAAATCACATATTTGAAATCTCAAATTCAGCTAATAAGCTGAATTTGGGCCAAATTATGACCGTTGTATTTTCCCCAAATTCTCAATATTACCCCAAACTTTTTTATTTTATAAAAAACCCCACATTTATTAAGGCCCAACTATACCATATCTGCTCACGCGGGTGAAAATAGTAGTTGCTTGTGCTGTATTACATAATATTTTGCATGAACATCAAAGCGGCGATGGAATATTCACCGAATATGAACATGATGATATGGATGTTGATGAAACTGAACAACAATCGACTCAAAGTAACAATATCGCTTCGTCTTCTCGGTCATCTGACAGGGAAATGCATGCTCTTCGTGAGGAGATTGTTCGTATAATGTGGGATGATTATATTACAGAATAGCTAGTTACGATCATTTTTTATGGACCGATGGATCTTGTAATATTATTGCAATTTGACGAATTGTAATAGCTAGTAATTGTGTTAGTTATTAAAAAAGATAATTTTGTACCAAACTTATTATGTTCAGCAATATGGTTTGTGATAATGATAATGAATGTTATTGATGAAGGTTATGTATATACAAGATAGCAAGTTTATTTGCATGGTACTGTTGGGTATTTTTTATAGTTTTTAGAACTTGTGGGTATAAGTTAGCCCCCATGTTTTTTCAAATAAAAAGTAAAATATGTTTTGAAATAACATGTTCAAACACATTTTCATCTTCAAATTAAACTTTACT
Organism: Nicotiana glauca; assembly: GCA_026770625.1. Classification (NCBI taxonomy): domain Eukaryota; kingdom Viridiplantae; phylum Streptophyta; class Magnoliopsida; order Solanales; family Solanaceae; genus Nicotiana; species Nicotiana glauca. The sequence goes on from MU769587.1 coordinate 98,691, forward strand.
CAAATCAAATTTTTCAAAATAAATTTAAAATCTATAATCAAACGCTAGCTAAATGTTCATTCTCGAAATCTCAGATCCACAATGCATTGCTTAATTAGTACCCTAGCTAGGGCTGGCGTGAAACCTCTACTTCTGGACTTTTGCCGTCTTTGTTGTCAGAACATAAACTCTGAAAATAGAAAATTATAATAAAGTAACATTCACATAGTCAATTAATACGAAAATGATTTACAGCGTTAGGGACATTCAAGATGAAATTATTTAATTCCTTAATTTTTGACCTCTAGCTCCGAACTGAATTATCCATGTACGGATGGTATAACTGCGCGGCATGAAAGATAAAGTTTTTCAATATAAGATTTTCTATCAAGTCAGAGAAAATTTCGTGACAACAATAAGTTAGGATTAAGTAAAAGTTCATTCTTTGTAAAAGTTACCTTTCTTCTGTTGCTAGTCATTTATTTTCAAAAAAAAAAAAACTAGCAATGCTTTGTTAAAGCCACATATTGAAATAGAATCTCTAAGCTATGCTAACCATAATAGGTCAAGTATTTTGTCAAATATGTTGAAATATTTAATACAGTACATTACTTATTTAACAAAGAATATTATATTGATACGTACTCGGTAATCAAAGATCTTTCTATTAAGTTTAAATAATTTTCTTATCTTTTACAATATTAAAAGAATAAAAAATGGACATTTTTTATACCACAACTAGTCAAATAAGATTTAAATATCAAATATTATTATACAAATTTGAGTGTGACTACATTTTATTCCGCACTAAATTTTTTTCCAAATGCCACCCCTTCTTAATTAGTAGTAGTAGGCTAGTAGATACTAGGACTGTCAAATTTAGCCCAAGCCCAAATGACCCGCCCAATGTTGGGTTGGTTATTGATCCGCTCATTTATTGAACTTAGTACATCTTGACCCAACTCATCTCAACACATTTAAAGTTGGGCTAATTTTTAGCCCAAATTGATCCATGAGTAAGTTTGTCAAAATATCTTAGAAATAATTTTATTTTTATTAATATTTTAAATATGACCATAACAAAAGTAAAAAAGTCTTATTTAGTAATTATATAATTTATAAGAAAATAACACATATTAATTAAAGTTTAATAAGAGTTGGACGGGTTGGGTTATGACCCTAAGTTTAACACATCTTGACCCAACCCATCTTATCCCAAGTAACTTTTAATGACCCGTTCAATTATTAACTCAACCCATTTTGACCTGCCCAAAATTGACCCAACCCACCCATTTGACACCCCTACTAGCTACTAATGGTTTAACCTGACAAGAGGTTTCATCTTTTTGAAGATAAAACAAAGAAAGAAAAAGAGGCTTTTGTTATAAAATAAACACTGTAATGTAAAGACATGTATAGAGAGAAACTGATATATTATTTGAATTCAAACTGATGTACATAATGAACTGAAAACTCTTCTATTTATAGAAGAAAGAAAGCTGTTGTGTAAGCTGCTACTGCAAGTTGCTGTGTAAACTGCTACTACAACCTGCTGTGTAAGCTACTATAAGCTGCTGTGTAAGCTGCTACAAGCTGGTGTGTAAGCTGCTACTATATCCGATATGGATAATCTTTTGCTAAGAGTAATATTTATCCATAACGGAGTACTGAAATAATAAGCTCATTATACCCGCTATGGATAATCTTCTATCGGGGGTAATATTTATCCATAACCGGATAGTGAAAGGATAAACTTATTATACACGGTATGAATAATCTTCTATCGGGTGTAATATTTATCTATAACTGAATACTGAAAGGATAAACTTATTATACCCGGTATGGATAATTTTCTACTGGGAGTAATGTTTATCCATAACCGGATACTGAAATGATAAGCTTCTTCAGGAGGCTTATTTCCAATAGAGTACTAAATAGATAAACATATTTACGGTGGAGTCCCGTATGGATAAGCTTCTTCAAGAAGCTTATTTACAACGGAGTATGAACATACATAATATAATATATTTATAACACTCCCCCTTGGATGTTCATTAAAAGATAGTGTGCCTCATTAAAACCTTACTAGGAAAAAACCCGTGGAAAAAAATTTTAGTGAAGGAAAAAGAGTGCACATATTTAGTAATATGCATTGCTAGGTGCCTCATTAAAAACCTTATAAGGAAAACCCTGTGGGAAAAAATCTTAGTAAGGAAAAAAAAGTGCATCGCGTATTTTACTCCCCCTAATAAAAACCTTGTTTCAAATATTTGAGTCTCTGCATTCTAATCTTGTATCTGCATAACCAATACGATCTGCACCACTTTTGTTAGCATTAACAAGATACATAAGTGCATATCAATTGCATTGAGATAGAGTATTTCAGGACCAAGGAGTTC